>BMAC01000163.1:336780-379280 GCA_014905375.1 Phtheirospermum japonicum
TTTATTAACATGTGTGGGCCTCTTGTGAATAGGATGGGCTTGATTAAGTGCCCGTGCAACAAGTGTTTAAATTTGGAGTCTCTGAAGTTGGAAGTTGTTCGGATACATATTCAGAGGTATGGGTTTGATGCATCATATGATATTTGGATTCACCACGAATAGCATTTACCAGAACACGAACCTGGTCCGTCAGCCGTTGACTTTGAAATGATGGATGAAATGAGAAATGTGATGGAAGACGTGAACCCAGATGATTAGTATGGGTTAGAGAGCCCTGACGAGCAGTATCATAACTTGTACGAGGCAATGGACACTAAATTGTATYAAGGGATTTCATCATTCTCTTCATTAAATCTTCTTGTGAAGTTGATGAATATAAAGGTGAATGAGAAGTGGACAAATAGATCATTTAATGAGTTGCTTAAGTTATTGAAACTCGCATTTCCATCGATGAAACTTGTCAACTCACATTATGAGGCMAAGAAGTCYTTGTCGTCTCTGATCGAAGAAGGATGAGAAGCTCGCAGATGATTTCAGAAYTTGAAGTAGAAGAGAAACGYGGRGGACAAATTTAGGGATGGAGCAGGGTTCCTCTTTTATGCCTACATGACAAATAAAATTAATTTTCTTTTAATTCATTTCCACGTGGCCTAGTTTTCCCCAATATTTAAGATAACTCAGCACAAGCCGGCGCCTAATCAGCAAACTCCGGTGCAATTCAATTTTTTCGGTGATAATCGGACTAAATTGCAGATATTTTAAAAGAAAACGGACGAAATTGAAAACATGCAAAAAAAAGGACTAAATTGCAAAGTAGGCCAACTTACAGGACGAAAAAGTTCATTTTCCCAGTAGATTATTATCACACGGCGATAGCTAAACAAATAAATAATGGAGGATTTTGAAAGAGATTGGAAATAATTATGTTGCATGATCTTTTGCCATATATAAAATACAAAATCTATTGCCTTGAGGTGCGGGATACTGATATTCATATATAATGGATGATACAAAGTAAAATTACCCTCCTTTCCCTACCATAAATATGTTAATATTATAATTATTAATAAGTTTGTAATAATCACAACCATTAGATCATTTTAGATTAGGTGTTAAGATTTCTCTTTAGTTCTCCTATTAGGACTTAGTTCTCAGTTGAACCAAATCCCAATACTATATATATATACATACACAACATATATATATGGGGGTGGGGTGGGGGATAGGAGGGTTGGTGTGGGTGTGTGTGGGGGAGGGTGTGGGGGTGCGGGCGGGGACATTACCATCTCTTTTTTTTTCCCATTACACTATAACTTTGATCATTATTTCAAAAATACCACCATATAAAAATGTCTCACAAATTCTCTCTCTCTCCCCAACAAACCTTCGGCGTCGATTTCAAGCCATCTCCGACATCTGTTTAAATTTAAAAAAATTATCATCAGTATATGTTATTATTATAAGTCTACCTGAAGAATTTTAGGTCATCTGAATTTAATTTTGCTTATTGAATCATCAGTCAAAATTTTTGATTTTTACAGTTTTTTCACACAGAAAACCTGAAAACTCCAGCATTCATTCAGGCCATCTCCGAAGTCCGTTTAACTTGAGATTTCTACTAGTTATCATTTTGAGTATACTTGCGCAATTTCAAGTCAACCGGATTTACATTTGCCCCATTGAATCACTAGTCAAATTACTTATTCTTACATTTTTTCACAGAGAAAATAAGAAAACTTCTGGCATCGATTTCGGCCACCTCCGATGTCCATTGAAGTGAAATGTTTAGGGATCGCCCTTAAGAGAATGGAGTCAATTGGTAGTGCAGTAAGCTAACTTGAATGAAGTTTCACGTGGAAGACTAATCAGAAGTGATTTTTGTGTTTGAATCATGAACGAGAAAGTAAAGAAAAAGTTAAGCTAAATTTTTAGTTCCTAGAAACTAAGACAATGGTTTAAATGTTGACAAATAAATCGAAAACTTTGAAAAGATTAATAAAATCGGAGTCTAGGGTTCTAAAATATATCTCCCACGACCAATTTGGTAATTTTATCGAACACTTAATCTACAAACCGGAGTTGTCAATCCCAACTTTCAAATCAAACACTAGATAATTATCAATCAATGGTTCTAAACTCATTTTGGAACCTAGACCCATAATTCTAAATCTAAATTCATCAAGGATACGATACAAGATTGGGATCTCAAACCCTAAGGGGTTCGAAGGCTACTCAAAATGCAGTTGGGTATTGAGTTTAAATAGGGGAAGTGGGGGAAAAATATTTCGATGGTGGAAAAATGGTTGTGTGTCGATGACGCATCGATCAAGCCTCAATTGATGGTGGTGTGAGAATCTCACCCAGTCATTCAACATAGGTGAGAGTGGCATGTCGATTGGTTGTTAATAGATGGTTGTACTTCATGGGCTTGGGTCGTCTTTTCATCAAATCGAGCCCGTTGTGATCCTCGAGAACGCGGTTGGGCTCGCTCAACCATCCTAAAACTAAGAAAAGTAAAATAACATAAAAATATGCCAAATATATGGGAAAAAAAACAAAAATAAAAACAAAATGACGACAACATCTAAGAAAATGTAAAACAGAGAAAAATGAGATAAAACACAACTCGAACCTAACTAAAGCACACAAAACAAAACACAAAAATATACGAAAAAAATACAAAATATGTAAAAATTATAATTTAAGGTTGAATTTATAAAATTTATTTTTATTATCATTACGAGTTTACCTACAAAATTTCAAGTCAATCGGAGTCTACTTGCTTTGTTAAATCGTTAGTCAGAATTTTGAATTTATAGTTTTTTCACACAAGAAATTAGAAGTTTCTTGCATTAATTAGAAAGCTCTAACGCCCATTTAATATGAAAGTCTTACCATAGATTTAAATTGTCAAACTGAGTCTATGTGCAAAATTTCAGCTTAATCAAAATCCATTTGGCTCGTTGAATCGCCAGTCAAGGTTTCAATTTTCACAGTTTTTTCATACATAGAAATTTTCGGTGTCGATTCTTACCATTGATTTCTATTATCATTTCAAGTCAATTTAAACAATTTTAAGTAAATTGGGTTCGTTTGTCATGTTGAATCTTTGGTCAAAATTCTAATTTTTAGACTTTTTTCACACAAAAAATCATCAAACTTTTGTCGTTGATTCCGGCCAGCTTAGATGTCCGCTTAACCTAAGATATTTCCCATTGAGTTCATATTATTATTTTAATTTAATTAGTACTAGCCTCGCCATAAGACACTATCATTTTCTATGAGCAACCAGAAACCCTTGATTCACGACAAGTTTGATGCCTGCCGATAAGATTACCACAACCAGTAACCTAAAAACTTACCACAATCAATAATCTAAGATTAACATAATTAGTAATCACATTATCCTAGCAATAATTTATCACAGTCAATAATACAAATATTATCGCATATAGTAATGAGATTACTACAACTAGTAATAAGATTGCTGGTATTGGTAATAAGATTATTGTTAATGATAATAAGATTACTACCATTTATAGTTTTATAACTGGTTATGGTAATCCAATTACCGATTGTGGTAATTCTACTACTGCATGTGATGATTTAATTGATTAGGGTAATTTTATTACTAGTCATGGCTAATACCATCAAAATCAATTATTTTAGATGAATGGGGTAGACATGGAGTCAAGGTTCAAACATAATACACATTTATGTAGATATTTGGCAAAAACTATTTGCTCCAGCTATTTTCACACATAGGTAATATGTGTGAAAATATAATATTACATTACCATAGCCAATAATAATATTACCAAACCCAGTAAACATGTTGCTCCTACTTTTTTCACACATAGGTAAGTAAATAAATAAAATGACTGTTCCATCGAGCGCATGATGAATATCGAGGAACTCGAAAAGAGTTTTACACTGAGGGAAGTCACTTCCATTTTATATGAGGCCCATTTCAAGATGAAATTCATGCAAAAAAATAATAACAATAATAATAATAATAATAAACAAGTGCTAATTAACAACAAGAACAACAATGGGGGAAAGTCACTTCCATTTTATATGAGGCCCATTTCAAGATGAAATTCATGCAAAAAAATAATAACAATAATAATAAAATTAATAATAATAAACAAGTGCTAATTAACAACAAGGACAACGGTGGATTAATAGGACACCTAGGGAACAACTTATGTTGACCGAGAAATGATATCATCCAAACCAAAAGTCATAAATCGACCCAAGAATTGAACAACATATGAAAGTTCGAATGCTTGAAATATTTACAAGTATAAGCATAATAAAATCTAGATCAACTCTATATACAAGGCTTCTTGTTTGCTGCTCAAACCCAGTTCGTGTAGAGACAAGCTACTCTCTCCACTAAAAAGCTCGCCGAGGATTAGACCTCAGATGGACATAATATAAGAAAAATCCTGAGTTTCAAAACTAAATTACACTTTATTTCTATTGTACACTTATTATTAATAGACTAGAAAACGGACGTTGCCAAAGTACACGCCAAAATTGGAAAAAGCACATACATGTAATGCATGATCCATTCGCTTGTACACACTTCATGTTAGTCTCTCCATCATAAATGAGCCTTACGATCTCTTTTTGTTTTCATGGGTATCTTCAGATTCTTATACAAAAGAGAAGGAAATAACTTTAGCAAAAGGAAGAAAATACTCTAGTATAACAAAACCTTACAACGTATGTACAATAATAAAATATAATATCCAACAACAACCAACACACGCTAGTTAGGAATTGCTACCAAAAGTTGCTATAAAGATCTGACATAACTACTTCAACGCATACTATTTTAAGAACATGTCTCCGAACCCAAATGATAGCACTTTGCATTTGATAATTAATGGTTACTAATAATAATAGATATTAGATATAAAATTGAATATATAATTTAAGGACTGATATACTCCATGAAAGTGATACTATTATAATAGATCACCTACTTTAGTACACAATCTTCTTTGACTGCTCTGGTATTGCCTGACAACAAGACATTAAACAAAATATTAGCATTTAAGTCATATTTCTATATAAATGTATTGAGTGTAAGAGGAAATAATATTGATTACTAAAGCACAACTATCAATAAGAGATTGATTTATTAAATATAATGGAGCAACAGGATGGATACTTCAATATTCACAACTCTCTTAGAAGGCTCTAGTGCCTGAAAGACAATATTGTACAAATCAATCTTGGTGTGATCAAAATTACTTGAAAAATAATAATAATGAACATCATAGGCAAAGATACCAACCGAATAAAATAACTCAAATATAATGAGTGGGAAAAGGATGCAAAAAATATTGGAAATCCATACAATTTATATATATGGTAATCAACAAGATTAATATATCATCATTCTCAATTGTATAAAGCTAAATATGTTGATTTACCTTATTCCTAGTTGCAAATTCAACATGAGCTCATAACTCTTATGACCTTTAGCAATCATAATCCCCCGTATTTCAGTTTTGTTTCTTCTTTCTTTATTTCTCATCATTTTCTCCCCATACTGCAACCTCATTTCTAACTCTGGCAAGCTCTCATCTTCTGATTGAAACCTCACCAAACATCTCAACCTCAATCACACCAAACTACATAACCACAATTACACAAACATCACCATCATCTGCAATTCCGAAATTTCCTAATTCGGGAACTAGAAAATAGCTTTGAAATTGAATAATTGTAACAACTAAAGAATTGGTAGAATTAAACTAGCAACTAAGAACAACAACCCTTACCCATACATAAAAACATCAAAATCACGAGCAATCGATGCTTCTTGTGATAGTTCCAAAAATACTGGATAGAGAAATTAATAAAAATGGATTCGTTCAAACCATCAACAATAAGTTTTGGATGCGTAACCTAACAGGGTTGTCAACGCCTTTTGATGAAGAAAATCGCGGATGCACAATTGGGGATGAAAATATCAGATGCAATTCTCTCTCCATTAATCTGGATTTGAGGATGACTATGAAGATGGACCTTAACACGAAATCGAAAGTTAAGGGCAAATTGTTCTAAATGGGAAAAATAAAAAGATGGAGAAACTGAACCTCATGGGCAAAAAAAAAAAAAATGTGATCAAGTGTGCACAAATGCCTTCTAATTTGTAAATATTGTCCAATGAAAGGAATGCACAAAAATGTCATACCTTTCCCAACCTTGAGGCTGAACTATTTATAATTTTCCCCAGTGGGACCCCTTCCGGAATCTCGAAAACAAAGGCCGCGAATCTCAGGCCGTTGTGCAAATAACCACGTCAAGTGGTCCCACCTGTTCCCTTCTGGGAAGCCAGATCACCTGGTCTCCCATAATCCTGCCTTCCTATAATCCTTCTCAGTGGATTCGAATCAGGTCAGGATGTTTTTTCCCTGACTAAGACCTTAATCTCTCTCGAGAAAAGAGGTCAAATCGGGATTATCCCGAGCCAGGGCAATTACTTCCCTATCTCCATCTGTTTTCCTGAACTCCTCAAGAAAGTCAGCTCAGGACCTTATGGGAGTGAAACAGGTCCAGCCATTGGACATCTCCTTAGTGATCCTAGGTCAGGTCTACCTCAACCCAGGTCTGTCTATTCAGGCCACATCAATTTGTCCCCCCCACCCCCCCAAAATGGTTGGGGTAGATCTGTAAAACTTCTAGGTTTTCTTTGGGAGTAGGTAGGGTTCAACACGTCTTACCAATTTTTCGCATCTGTACGAATCCCGAAAAGTCCACCTTTTGACCTGGCCTAATCATGGGCATTATCGGTGACGGTCCATATCCAGGAACAGTTACCATATCCGCACGTCTCTTCGAGTACAGTACTAKTGACAGGTTAGCGGCGTTTACCCTACCKAGAAATGGTTGGCGTTCCATCTCATCACCTAGGGCACTGTTCATCTGAGAAGCATTAAATGCGGTAATCCCACCAAGATCCCTCTTTTTACTTGATTTCCGTTTTTTAAAAAATCCTTTCTCTTATTCCCGCCGTCCTCCCTTTCTTCCTCACTTTTCGTATTTTCAACTTTGCAAACGCATTCGCTCTTTGCCTTTTCTCCTTGGCGATRCAGTATCATCTCCCAGTTTATCATTTTCCAATCACCTCCATCACCAGGTATTTTCTACGACCTTTATTACTTTTCCAATAATGTCGAGGTCCTCCTCTTCTTTGTCTGCCAATTTTTCAGCTACCCATTCTCCCGCCGTCGATTCTTCTTATGCCACTCGACGTATGCTTGTTTGGAAGCATATTGATCACCCTCAACCTCACATGTTCCGTCCTSAGCAGAGAACTTTAACTTCATATGGTACACTGAGATCACTGCCTAGAATTGGCTCAGGGATGGTCGTCCCAGCATAACATTGTTATGAAGATGATGCATCCACCACCAGGAATCGCACTGTATTAGTTAACCTATACAGCTCTTCTCCTAAGGTTACCAAAAGCCTTACAGCCCCTAAAGGCTTTAAAACTCCCCCTGCAAATCCTACTAACGAGGTTGTCACCTCTTCCATGTTCACATCCGATTTTAACTTTCTATAGCAATCATAGAACAGGATATCAGCCGAGRTCCCTGTGTCAACAAATACCCGTCTCACATTATAATTTMCAATAGCGGRTGTTATGACCAGGGAGTCCATGTGAGGAGCCAAGATGCCATTCTCATCCTCTAATCCAAAACATACGCTTTGACTCGGGGCTATCTGTCCCACCTCTCGRGATTTCCTGACCAGGTCCTTTGCAGCTCGGACATAGCTGTTTTGGGTTTGTCTAGAGTGCTCGTCCCACTCACCTCCTGTAATCATTAGGATTTCCCCTKGTATGACTTGGGCTTGGTCACTTTGCCTTCCCTTGTTTCATCCATTATCTTGTTCATGTATGTTCCCATGAGGCCGATCATGCCTGCGCAGGTTAGACCTAGACTCCTCTCTTCTTATCTGCACATACTCCTTGAGGTGTCCGTCCTGCACCATTCTTTCTAGCTCATCCTTCAGATGAGTGCACTGATCTGTGTCATGGCCGTACTCGTTATGGTATCGGTCAGACCTTTCTTCCGCGGTTTTTGAGAGTAAGTTTTGGGCCATTTGAGGTCAGGGTGCCGCTCTATTGGTTGTAAGATCTCCCCTTGAGGTGTTTTCAGGGGTGTGTATTTGTCAAAATGAGGTTATCCTCCCACCAGGTKTGGCCTGGACCTTTTCATCGGCGCCCTTTCCTCCCTATCATGTCGGTCCCTTTTCCTCTCTCCTTCTTCCTTTATCTTCAAGGCCTCCTCTAGGTGGATGTACTTCTCTGCTCACTCCAAGAGCTCTTCGAATTTCAGTGCTGGCTTTACGACCAGTGATTGAAAAAATTCTCCRCTCCTGAGTCCTTGCGCTAATGCATTAACCAGGAGCTCCTCACATATTGACGGTACCTCAAGTTTCGCATTTGTGAATCGGTTGATGTACGTGCACATGATTTTATTATCTTTTTGTTTCAGGCTAAATAATTCCAGCGGCATTTTCTGGTAATTCCGACAGCTGGTAAATTGATCCAGGAATGCCGAGCTGAACTCGTCGAAGTTGCTGATAGAGCGCGGRGGCAACTGGTTGAACCAGAGCTGGGCCGATTTTGTAAAGGTCATTGGAAAGACTCGGCACATGACCACGTTCGAGAATTTTTGCAAAGCCACTGCGATCTCAAATCGGCTCAGMTGATCCCACGGGACAGTTGTCCCATTGTATTCAAATCCCATGGACCTATAAGAGGCTAGTACGTCATCGCGCATAAACGCCTCCYTAAATGGCGTACCCCTCTGCGCCGGCACCGCATCCGTGTTCGCCATCTTTCTTTTAAACTCCCGGACCTCTTTCTAAAGATTTTTCATCTYTTCAGCGAGGTCCGGGTCTGCTTGGCTCGATGTGTCACTTTCAGAAGTGCAAAAATTATCTTCTCCCTCTTAGAGAGGAGCTCGGACCGTGCGCCGAACGCYCGATGGTTCCGTCTCCGGCAGCTGGACCGTCTGAGACGGAGGTGTCTTGGATGGGGGCGTCGAGAATTCTGCGAACTTCCTATCCACAACAACTTCCACAGCTGATAAGCGAGAAACTGTACGGTAATTAATGGTCTAATTCCTATATTTTTATACGCGTAATGTTCTCATATATATTTATTTCTCGCATATTTGTTATTATGAACAATCGAGCACCAATCGTATATTTCTTCTCTATTTTGCAGTAGTTGGTGCTATATTTAAGGAAGGATGCCTCACAAGGAAGTAGAGAGATGAGGATTGACGAATCGATGAGAGAAAAACCAAGAGTCAGGATGTTGCGTCGATGACGCGTCGATGCAGAGGATGGCTTGCGTCAGTCGACGCGATGTGCGGTGCTGCGCTAGCTGTGCGTGCGTCAGTCGATGCCATGTCGACGGAACTTTCTGAAGCGTCGATTGGAAGGGCGTCAATCGACGCTATGTTGACGCTCACCTCTGAAGCGTCGATTGGAAGGGCGTCAGTCGACGCCCATGCAGGGCGATGCGGGCAGGTGATGCGCGTCGACGCCGAAGGCTAGTTCGCGCCAGTCGACGCTCCGTCGACGCCGACTCGGCCGAGTTATTTTTGGAAGAAACTTGTGCGGAAAGAAAAGGGAGTCCTATATAAACTCGATCTAATCCCGTCCAAAACACAACTTTATACACACATAACATATCCTAGGGTTCTAAGGAGTTCCAAGAGAGGTCCCCAAGTCATTCCAAATCATCCATACGCAAGAGAACTTGAAGATTGACATTCCAAGACTCAAGATTCAAGTCCAACACATCGTTTCTCCTATTTTATCAAAGATTATGTTTGTTTATCTGAACCTTTTCTTTTATTTTCTTAACTCCATGAGTGAGTAAACTTATTATCTAGTTCTAGAGATGTTGAAACCCTCGTGAAACTATGTTTGATTGATTTATACAATTTTATCTTTCGTTCTCATATGCGATTGTTTGTGTTGTTCTAATTTCAATTTATGATTGCTTAATTCTTAATTTAGCTTGATCACCTAGATTAGGTATTGGTTATCTATTGCTAGAAATAGGACTTGCTTCCCGTGTAATTGTCGTAATTACTATTTCTCTGAAGCAACTAATGATTGCGAATCGTTAGGGACAACACAACATAGGTTAAATAAACCGAGCTTGTGAGTTTATTGCTTAGATTAGCCTATTTACCTGATTCTTATTGCTGTTGATGGATTAAATCTAGAGAGCTTATTCTAGGTTGTTCATTGATTAGGTTTAATTAAAGAGCTTGTTTTAATTACATACACATAAGGGTAAATTCGAGTAGCAGAGCTTATTGCTACTTAGTGTTTTTAGTCCGCATATGATGAATGGTTTATGATATTGTGATTAGTTAAACGAGTGAATCGAGGGTGGATACTGAACTAGAACTAGAGCTTTATCATTATTGAATTCTTTGTTAATTTGATTGCTTATTTATTTTATTAGTTAATTTAATTCATAATTCCTACTCCCAATTATTTATTTGAATAAAATACGCATCATCACAATCTAACCACACTCCTCGTGGGTTCGACCCTTACTTATCGCTACTACTGGTTAGTGTAGAAAAGCTGAGGAAAATAAATATTTAATTTGACGCTTACGACGAGCGGGTRAAATTTTYGCGCCYTTGCCGGGGAGTGACGGGTTKAATTGTGATTTTTAGTATTTTAGTATTTTATTCTATTTTATTTTAATTTTGTTTGCAACAAATTGAACTCTTGTTGAGTGTTTTTTCAGGTGAATGAACTMGAGATCATCCGAAAAGAAGAATTTGCATTATTATCCGGAAATCAACAAGAGAAGTCGTGAGTTGAAGAAGAATAAGGAGGCTTCAAATTCGGAGCAGGTACTTCCCAACTACATATCCGAAGATTCTTCGAGCGAGAGCGAAGAACTAGAAAARGAGACGATGGCTGGTCAAGRGGAACGAACATTGAAGGAGTTGGCAAACCCCGACCTCCCACAACAARCGTTGTGCATTAATTTRCCAACGGTGAACGATGCTACATTCGAGTWACGATCCGGACTAATCCATCACCTACCTTTATTCCATGGACTCACTGGCGAGGATCRGCASAAACACTTGAAAGAATTTCACGTCATTTGCACAAGRATGAAACCRGCCYGAGTCACGGARGAACAAATCAAGCTAAGYGCATRCCCCTTTTCATTGAAAGACCTAGCCAAAGATTGGCTTTACTACTTACCTTCGGGATCCATCACTATGTGGGGGGCCATGGAGAGAARGTTTTTGCAGAGGTACTTCCCCGCATCACGAGTGGCAAATCTTCGAAAGGACATTTGTGCGGCTAGACAGACGCAAGGAGAAACATTGCACAAGTACTGGGAACAATTCAAGAGGCTAGTTGCAAGTTGCCCTCAACACCAAATGGGCAAGCAACTCTTAATTCAGTACTTCTAGCTGTTGTGTTTGCCCTTGAGAAGTTCCGATCATACATCATTGGATCAAAGGTGGTGGTTTTTAGTGATCATGCGGCCCTGCGATATCTACTTACAAAGAAGGAAACGAAGCCAAGGCTCATACGGTTGATTTTATTACTCCAAGAACTCGATTTGGAAATCAAGGACAAAAAGGGAGTCGAGAACACCGTTGCCGACCACCTTCGATTGGTGCATGTGGGGGACGAGCTACTACTTGATGAGAGATTTCCGGACGAGCAGCTACTTGCAGTTGAACACAAGGATCCATGGTATGCTGACTTGGTAAATTTTCTAGTTGCTCGTGTGTTTCCAACAGGACTAACAAAAGAAAGGAGGGACAAGCTGAGGAGTGATGCGAAGTATTATGTATGGGACGTTCCATACCTTTGGAGGCATTGTGCTGATCAAGTCATTCGAAGGTGCATTCCCGAATCGGAGTTCCACGCTATTCTTTCATTTTTCCATTCTCATGCATGTGGAGGACATTTTGGATTGAAGAGAACTGCGCATAAGGTACTTGATAGTGGTTTTTATTGGCCATCCCTGTTTCGAGATGCGTATGAATTTTGTAAGTCATGTGATAATTGTCAACGCACGGGGAACCTTTCAAGGAGAAACCAAATGCCCCAAGCGCCTATAATGGCGTGTGAAATTTTTGATGTGTGSGGCATCGACTTTATGGGACCCTTCCCAAATCCATTCAAGAATGTTTATATTTTGCTTGCGGTYGATTATGTCTCCAAGTGGGTGGAAGRGAAAGCCACCTCAACTAATGACTCGTAGGTTGTCGCACGTTTCATTAAATCTCGGATCTTCTCAAGGTTCAGGATCCCGCGAGCTATGATAAGCGATCGTGGCACTCACTTTTGTAACAAGACAGTGGAGGCATTGCTCCGAAAATATAGTGTTGCTCATAGGCTCTCTACAMCCTATCATCCACAAACAAATGGGCAAGCCGAGGCTTCAAATRGAGAGATCAAGTCCATTTTGGAGAAGACCGTCAAAGTAAACCGCAAGGATTGGAGCATCAAGCTGAAGGATGCACTGTGGGCATATCGCATGGCGTATAAGACACCGATTGGGATCTCGCCGTATCGCCTCGTTTTTGGGAAGCTATGTCACTTGCCGGTGGAGCTCCAACACAAGTCGTTTTGGGTCGTGCAGCAATGCAACTTTGATTTTGATGGAGCCGGTGCGCTAAGGAAGTTGCAACTACGAGAATTGGAGGAGATCCGGAACGAAGCGTTTGAAAATTCACTAATTTATAAAGAGAAGATGAAGGCGTTCCATGACTTGAAGATTTCAAGGAAAGATTTCGTTGTGGGCAAAAAAGTGCTACTTTTTCATTCTCGCCTTAAGATATTTCCCGGTAAGTTGCGTTCAAGGTGGGTTGGACCGTTTGTTGTCACCCACGTATTCCCGCATGGCGTGGTGGAGATTTTTAGCCCAAAGACGGATAGGACGTTCAAGGTGAATGGACACCAACTCAAACCGTATTATGAGGGGTTTCGCTCTGTTGATGAGGATAGGATGGAGTTGGAAGCACCACCTATGAGTTGATCAAGGGGATAAGTCGAGCCAACGACTTTAAACAAAAGCGCTTATTGGGAGGCAAGCCAATGTTTACTCATTTTATTTTCTATTTTTCTTTTTATTTTGTCTTGCAGCTTTGGAAATGATGACGTGTTTTGGATGTGTGGCCCGATCTTAAATGGAATGATTGCTATAATTGATGGGACCAAGACCCCTCGACATTTACCCCGGTGATTTCTTTTCCCTACTCTTCCCTAATAATATTTGTGATGTGCTTGTTCTTGTTTTATGTTTGCTTGAGGTCAAGATAAAGTTTAAGTTTGGGGGAGTGAGTTTTTGTGGTTATTATTGAGGAGTTTTGTGCTAAAAATTTGATAAATCTTGAAAATTTTTGTGATAAACACCGGGGGATTAAAAGAAAATGATTAAGAGTACTTGCTTGAATTGCCTTGATGAACTCGTTTGGTTAAAGTCTTTAGTCATCATTTGATTTAGAGGTCAAAGGTACGCATGTTAGTGCTTTTGTGATCCATTTGTGGGATGTCAACTCTTGATTATTGCGTTATTAATGTGTACTTGTGGTTTCCGTACTCAATATGAATTTGTCTGGGGCCTTGAAGTTGACGGTTGCGTGATGATATCTCGTTAGTAGAAACAGAAGTCAAGTAAAGTCCGGTTGGTGTATACCGGCATGGCGTTAGTCGAAAATTGAAAAATCAAAAAAAAAGAATTGAGATGCCGAAACAGCTGCCTATCCGTTTTTATCAAGTGCATTCGCTTACAAATTCTAAAGAGCGAAGTCCACCGAAGATGCTAGTAGCTCAACAAATTCATGCACGTGCTAAAAAGGCGCATCATACTATCAAATTATCAAACATGGCGGAGGTGAACTTAACAAATCAAACACCCGATCAAGACAATCCTCCTATCCAGCGTCTTATCATCATTGTGAAGTCAAGAAAGGTAGTGCGGAGCTGCGGGCCTCAATTGAAAAAAATAAAAATAAATAAATAAATGGGAGAGGACGAGATTTTTGATCAATTCCAACGATGGATAGAGCCAAACCATTAAGTAGCGAGGGGGCACCATGGTACATTGACATAGCGTATATAAAAAGGGGTTGCCAAACTGCTGGGATCTCCTAGGCCAATACTTGAAACGTTTGCGATCTTTTGAAATATAGTGGTGTCTAGAGTTCGAATACGTTCATTTGGCCAATTTGAGTTATTTACTTACATTATGTTTGTCCTATGCTTTAATTCTAATGTTTCTTGAGGACAAGCAAGGTTTAAGTTTGGGGGATTTGATAAGCGAGAAATTGTACAGTAATTGATGGTCTAATTCCTATATTTTTATACGCGTAATGTTCTCATATATGTTTATTTCTCGCATATTTGTTATTATGAGTAATCGAGCACCAATCGTATATTTCTTCTCTCTTTTGCAGTAGTTGGTGCTATATTTAACGAAGGATGTCTCGCAAGGAAGTAGAGAGATGAGGATTGACGAATCGACGAGAGAAAAACCAAGAGTCAGGATGTTGCGTCGATGCCGAGGATGGCTCGCGTCAGTCGACGTGATGTGCGGTGCTGCGCTAGCTGTGCGCGCGTCAGTCGACGCCATGTCGACGGAACTTTCTGAAGCGTCGATTGGAAGGGCGTCAGTCGACGCCATGTCGATGCTCACCTCCGAAGCGTTGATTGGAAGGGCGTCAGTCGACGCCCATGCAGGGCGACGCGGGCAGGTGATGCGCGTCGACACCGAAGGCTGGTTCACGTCAGTCGACGCTCCGTCGACGCCGACTCGGCCTAGTTATTTTTGGAAGAAACTTGTGCGGAAAGAAAAAGGAGTCCTATATAAACCCGACCTAATTCCGTCCAAAACACAACTTTATACACACATAACATATCCTAGGGTTCTAAGGAGTTCCAAGAGAGGTCCCAAGTCATTCCAAATCATCCATACGCAAGAGAACTTGAAGATTGACGTTCCAAGACGCAAGATTCAAGTTCAACACATCGTTTCTCCTATTTTATCAAAGATTATGTTTGTTTATCTGAACCTTTTCTTTTATTTTCTTAACTCCATGAGTGAGTAGACTTATTATCTAGTTCTAGGATGTTGAAACCCTCGTGAAACTATGTTTGATTGATTTATGCAATTATTATCTTTCGTTCTCATAAGCGATTGTTTGTGTTGTTGTAATTTCAGTTTATGATTGCTTAATTCTTAATTTATCTTGATCACCTAAATTAGGGATTGGTTATCTATTGATAAAAATAGGATTGCTTCCCGTGTAATTGTCGTAATTACTATTTCTCTAAAGCAACTAATGATTGCGAATCGTTAGGGACAACACAACATAGGTTAAATAAACCGAGCTTGTGAGTTTATTGCTTAGATTAGCCTATTTACCTGATTCTTATTGTTGTTGATGGATTAAATGTAGAGAGCTTATTTTAGGTTGTTCATTGATTAGGTTTAATTAAAGAGCTTGTTTTAATTAAATACACATAAGGGTAAATTCGAGTAGCAGAGCTTATTGCTACTTAGGATTTTTAGTCCCATATGATGAATGGTTTATGATATTGTGATTAGTTAAACGAGTGAATCGAGGGTGGATACTGAACTAGAACTAGAGCTTTATCATTATTGAATTCTTTGTTAATTTGATTGCTTATTTATTTTATTACTTAATTTAATTCATAATTCCTACTCCCAATTATTTATTTGAATAAAATACGCATCATCACAATCTAACCACACTCCTCGTGGATTCGACCCTTACTTATCGCTACTACTGGTTAGTGGAGAAAAGCTGAGGAAAAATAAATATTTAATTTGACGCTTACGACGAGCGGGTCAACAGCCTTTACCCATGAGTTAAAACAGTTGTCTAAGAAAGGTATCATCCATCGGTCCGCCGCCAGCATGTGTACATCCACCAGGGTGGGGGGTGGGGGTGGGGGTGTTGCGTGACGCTTGGTCTGGCTACTGCTAATGGTCCTGCCCCTACCGGCCCCGTCGTTGGCGGTCCTGTCGTTTTTGGCATGCCCAGCGGCGTGGAAGAGCTTGGCGTACCACCCAACTCCGCTACTAAATTTAACCGGAGCCCAGCCGAATCCATGTATTATACTCACGTCTTAGCTTTGAATTCTTTCCCACAGACGGCGTCAATTATTTCACCCGAAAATATGACCACGTCTGAAGGCAAGCTTTCACCTGAAATAAGCCTGGCCTGCACCCACAAACACGTTAGAAAGGGACCACCGGAGGTTTTTTGGTGGAAACCTCTCTGATGCTTAAGTCAGATAAGCGTATTGGGTATTTTTTCGAGAGCAATGAAAGGAATGCACAAGAATGTCATACCTTTCTTAGCCTTGGGACTGAGCTATTTATAATTTTCCCCAGTGGGGACCCCTTCCGGGATCTCGGAAACAAAGGCCGCGAATCTCYGGCCGTTGTGCAAATAACCACGTCAAGTGGTCCCACCTGTTCCCTTCTGGGAAGCCAGATCACCTGGTCTCCCATAATCCTGCCTTCCTATAATCATTCTCAGCGGATTCGAATCAGGTCAAGATGTTTTTTCCTGACTAAGCCTTTTCACCTTAATCTCTCTCGAGAAAAGAGGTCAAATCGGGATTATCTCGAGCCAGGGCAATTACTTCCCTATCTCCATCTGTTTTCCTGAACTCCTCAAGAAAGTCAGCTCAGGACCTTATGGGAGTGAAACAGGTCCGGCCATTGGACATCTCCTTAGTGATCCTAGGTCAGGTCTACCCCAACAGATTTGATGTAACTTTTAAGAAATATCTCGAATGATGTTTCTCAAAAAAATTTACAGGTGGTAGTATGATGTATTAATTATTGTAATATGATTTATTAATTTCTTATTATAATATATTAGTTATGAAATTTTACTTAAATGGATAATTAGCCAGTTCGATTTGATAAGAGTATAGCTCGAATTGTATGAAGTCGGAATTGCTAGTAGTTTTTGGCGAATCTCTCATTAAATTTTATTTTTTTCATTTCAAGGTGCTCGCACCCTATATGCACGGTATAACTTCTCGCCCGGAGCCTTCCACCATTCCCTGGATCCCCCATCAATAAAGGGTGCGGATATACGCACCCCATAATTTTATTAATTTACCACAATTGATAAGAACACCCCCAAAAATTTGAAATATATTAACTTTTCTATATCAAACCCACATATACCCCATTTTACAACTATATAATATATATATAAAAAAAGTAAAACCTACGAAAAAAAGAAAAGAAAGTTGTTTCATATAACAAGAACAAAGTAAATACGGAGAAGGGAAAATCGTGAAGAAGAAGGAAAGAAAAAGCATAAAAAATTTGTTAAAAAACAACAAAGACAACATCTGTGGATAAGAGTAAACAATTTGTTCGATTCAATTATGTAGTGTCTATAATTTTGTTTAATTATTAAGTCTGCATGATATTTGTTAAACTTATTTTTTTTTGCTAGCGTTCGACTCTGGTTTCACAAACCAGTGTTATATGTTCGTTTTGTAATTTTTTTTGAACTTATGTCTGTTCATAAAGAAAATTCGAACATGTTGTAAATGTTCATAAAAAAATTAGAACACAACGAAATATTTTGATAATAATGCGTTTATAATTTTTTTTTTCCTAACATATTGATTAATAAAATATTAGGAGGTCAATTAATAAAATTATGGCCATGTTTGGCAATTAGTGGATAGCGGATATCTGATTGCATTAGCTGATTGTATTAGCAGTTTGTATAAAAATTTTTGGTAAATATTTGAGAGCTGATAGCTGTTTGATCGTGTAAAATGACCAAAATGAGGCATTTTGTACAACTAATTGTTTAGTATTTTTTTTATTAATAACAAAATTTATAATATATTGAATAATTAAAATAACTTTTACAGAAAAATAATCATTATTTAAAAATTATTATTTATAAAAACTTATTGAGTTGGAAATTTTTTAATAAATTTAATTTAATTTGGATAAATATTACTATTATTTAGTTGTAATAAATTTTTATATTTAAACTAATAATTTTTTGTTTTTTATAATTTGAGAATAAAATTGTCATTTCAATTTATATTCAAAAAATTTTTTTTTTTGAGTATAGAGGGCTTTTTCAAAATTAATTTTTTTGGATAAAAAAATTAATTGTAACATTTACTTACCAAACATATCAATTAGAGAATTTGACTGGTCAATAATTGAGTCAAATCCTCTCGTTTTGGCCCAAACCTCTCTCTCGAGCAAACGGGCCTATGCGCCCATCAATAAATTCCCAGTTTTCATTTCTCCGCTTTCCATTATTTCTCCTCTCCAATTTCCAACAGCTTCACCTCACTACTCCTCCAATGGCCGCCTCCTCGATTGCTTCCAGATCTGAATCAGCTGAATCCGGTGTGAACGGAAGCCGCAAAATCGCCCTGATCACTGGCATCACCGGCCAAGATGGCTCCTATCTCACCGAATTCCTGCTAAACAAAGGGTACGAGGTCCATGGTCTCATTCGCCGATCCTCCAATTTCAACACCCAGCGCATCAACCACATCTACATCGATCCCCACAACGCCCACAAAGCCCTCATGAAGCTCCACTACGCTGATCTCTCCGATGCATCCTCCCTCCGCCGTTGGCTCGACACCATACTCCCCGATGAGGTTTACAACCTTGCCGCACAGTCCCACGTCGCCGTCTCCTTCGAGATCCCTGACTACACCGCCGATGTCGTCGCCACTGGGGCCCTCCGACTCCTTGAGGCCGTCCGTTCCCACGTCTCCGCCTCCGGCCGCTCCCACATCAAATATTACCAGGCGGGCTCATCCGAGATGTTCGGATCCACGCCCCCGCCCCAGTCCGAAACCACCCCATTCCACCCTCGCTCTCCCTACGCCGCCTCCAAGTGCGCCGCCCACTGGTACACCGTCAATTACCGTGAGGCCTACGGTATTTTCGCTTGCAATGGCATTTTGTTCAACCATGAGTCCCCTCGTAGAGGAGAGAATTTTGTGACCCGGAAGATCACGCGGGCTGTGGGCCGAATTAAGATCGGGCTCCAGAGCAAGCTATTCCTGGGGAATCTGCAGGCCTCCAGGGACTGGGGTTTCGCTGGGGACTATGTTGAGGCAATGTGGCTGATGCTGCAGCAGGAGAAGCCCGATGATTATGTGGTGGCCACTGAGGATTCGCACACGGTGGAGGAGTTCCTGGCCGTGGCTTTTGGGTACGTTGGGCTTGACTGGAGGGATCATGTCGTGATTGATAGGCGCTACTTCAGGCCGACGGAGGTTGATAATCTAAAAGGGGATGCGAGCAAGGCCAAAACGGTTCTTGGGTGGAAGCCCAAAGTTGGGTTTGAGCAGCTGGTGAAGATGATGGTTGATGAGGATATCGAATTGGCCAAGAGGGAGAAGGTGCTTGTTGATGCTGGCTACATGGATGCCCAGCAGCAGCCTTAATTAGACTAACTTGTTTTTTTTTGAATGATGAGTGCATTATTTTACTTTGGTTCATTGGGGCAATTGTTACTAATGGAAGCTTTTGATGCTCTATCTGCATAACGAGAATTGAGTCTACAGTACAGAGTGTGGTGCGTTTTCATCACATTGCTGTGATAGATACATTTTGTGGTTTCAATCCGGACAAATCATTTTGTTTAGCATACTAATTACTATTTGATTAAGAAGAGTTGCAGCATTTCGTAATAAGAATTCCCTGGGGTTGTGCTCCTTTTCTTGTTTCTGCCTGACTATGTAAACTAGTACATTTTCAAGAGTTTGTATGTTGATGGCATGCATTTTAAGAGTTATTTATATGTCCATCCCAGTCTCAGTTTGTTATGGATGACCAATGATGAATGTTTGTGTCGGCACAAGGCAACAGGATCAATTCAAAATTTCTATAGCATTAAATTGACCTCCTATTTCAATGTATAATCTCCAAAGATCAGATCTGGATTCTGGCATGAGGGACAAACATGGCATTCACTCCAACTTCATTGTGGGGCTTGTGTGTCTGGCAGTTCATGTATTTCATGCTTTCTATTTTTTCTTATCAATGTTGCAAATGTGTATTGGTTTATTGGAACAAATTACTCTGATTAAACACAACTGTCTCATATGCCAATACAAGCAGCATTTTTGCAGTGTGCCTCAAGTATAAATGTGTGATGAACTCATTGTTTGCATGGTCAAAGATCAATTTTATCCTTATCAAACGTACAATAATGGCACTTTTCATGCGGGAATGCTTGTGGGTCTTGCTATTCACCCACAGTATATTACTAAGCAAACATCTCATTAATATTACAATAATGTTGTATTTTGAGAAGACAAAAATAACCTTACCGACTTAAAAAAGTTCCCAAGTACACACCTATATTCTTCCCAACCAAAACAATACACACCTTCGTTTCATGTCTATTTTCGTCCAATATAATCTGCCACAATGTTTTAATAGGCATTATCACAATATTCTTTCGTGCCATGTACGATTTTCATGTCAATATGACATGCTGTAATAATCTAAAAGGCACAATCACGACATTCTTTCGTGCCAATACGTAGCACTATCATGATCATGCGCCTGTTAGAATATTGCAAAATATCATATTGATACAAAAAATGTAGAACAAAAGAATATTATAATTGTTTTAATTGCAACATTGCAATATATTATATTAGTACTATTCCTAATAAGTTGTTTAATAGTTGGCAAAGCCTGTGTGCACCATAAAGTGAAGTGAACATTGTGACAAATTATTTTTGCAAAAGATAAACATGAAATGAAGGTACATGTTTTTGGTTTTTGTTATGTAAATGGCCTTTTAGGTATTATATAGTCGTGTGTAACATGTAAAACTTAATGATAACAAAATATGCGTGTGTAGTTAGTAATGTATTGTGTGTGAGTAGCAAGACTCAAATCTTATATGCCATTTTAAACATCTAAAAACACAAAATTGATCTAACTTTTAAGCAGCGCATTTCAAATCAAGTTTCTACTCATTATGACGACATTGATTGAGATTTCTAACATGCAAGTGTTCATACTACTCAAGTAATTACATCAAAATAAAAATTAAATTCAAACTCAAAAACATAAAAAACCTGGAGAGAAAAAACAAAACGGTAGGATTATTTTTTGGGTCGAATATTCGACTATAAGTGTCACGAATGTCAAAGGCCAAAACTGTACGCTGGTCAAAGCCATCCATCGGGCCATACTTGACTATTTTTACTATTGCATATTCAATTATCCAGTCCAAAAGTGAAGCAAGTAATAGTTTATCATACGAAATGCACCAGTCTTAGGAATTAGTGGGATTGCACTCAAATACAAACTTGGTGCAGTATGATCAGGTTGCTTAGCGTGTGGCCCAGCAGATAATTCAACCTGATTGCATGCAAAGAAAACACAAAAAAACTTTTGTACACCAAATGTATACTTTCTTAACAAAAATGCATGAATTTACATAAAAATGTCATTCTTTCCAAAATAATGTAAACATGACATTTTACTGTAAAGTATGCAATTTGTTTTTTAAAAAAAAAAAGTACAACACGTGTACGGAAGCATTCTTGAACTTCTAGTGGGGGGGTGGAGGTGTTGGTTGGGGAAGCCTACTTATTATAGTTCCTGATGCCGCCATTGAATGCAAATACGGCAAGACACAAGTAGTGGTGGCGGTTTGGGGAAGCCTATTTATTATAGTCCCTGCTGGGGTAATTGATATTCCTCCACTGCCGCCATTGAAGGCAAACACGGCAAGACACAAATAGTGGAGACTGCTGTTAATGGCCTCACTGAAGATTGCAGTGATCTGGGTCCCTCGCTAGCAATTCGCTTGCACAGTGCATCACAATTGCTAATCACCTCAGTTAATCTTCCTTTTAACTCTCCAAGCTCCACTTGCAAGGCATGGACTGTACAATTTGGAGGAAGACTAGAGTCATAACAATAACTATTATAATCAGATTTTCAGCTCTTCAAGAAACATGCCAAATATAATGGAAGTTTCTTCCATAACATCATTTGATGAACTTATCACTTTGTGTTTCACAACAAGATCATAATTAGATTTTTGTTAACATTGATATGATATTCACATGTGCACGCAAAAAGGATTAGCTGGACTCAAAATATATGTTCAGAAGCCAATTATAGTAGAGCCAAAAGTCTTATATGAAGATTATATTGTTTTCAGAGATAAACTGCATTGATATAACATATAATAAATAATAACCTCTATTGTGCATCAAAGCATTTCAAATTTCCAGGAGTTCTAGGATGCATCAGGTATTCAGGTACCTTCTGATAGATGATCAGATGTGGTCTTTATTGCTGAGACTGAGTAATTGAAGCGTTGGAGAAGCTTGACAGCCAAAGCATCGGCAACTTCTATTTTGTTTTCAATCTCTTCCTGCATATCAAGTTAAGTACATATAGCAAATGGAACCATTTGTTTCTCGTGCTAGTGATAACCAAGGATGCAAGAGAAACGAACAAGAAAATATGGCATGCAATTTTCAGTTCTATAGAAGAAAACAAGATTATCTATTATTATTTATCATCCATGTTTTTCAAGGTTCAGGGGATGACTTACATTAGTCAACTAATGACTATTTTTCAAGGTTCAACTTTATTTAAAATACACATCAGAATTAAATAAAAGAATCAACTGGTTGGTTTCTGGCTAGAGGGTCAACTCGAATGCTAATATTAGAAGCACCACGAACCACTTTGTCTTTCCAACTGACTTCAGAGTAGCAGTAACGGTCCGAATGAAGAGTTTGCAAGCAAGAAAATGGCCATCCAGATAATCCCAAATTTGGTTAAGTGTCTCTGGGTTTAGCATAAGTGCACACGGATAACTCAAGACTATAAATTATTCGCCGAAATTAACCGGTTGTGCAGCCTAGCCTTGTCCACGTTATTGTGGGAATAATATATGAGGTTGGGGATTCATCCTCGTAATGTTGCTGTCTGGTATTTGTTTCACCGTCACTCACGTTTCCAGCCAAACCATCGAGCCCACATGCATGCAATCAAAGCGGAAGACTAACAACGCACACACACGAAGCAAGGCACACAGCAACATTATGGGGACGCATCTCCAACGTTGTATATTATACCCACAATAATGTATACAAGGACAAGACGCACTCAACTCTGGTTGACTGGTCGTGATGCGCACAATCAGGCGACACAGTGAGTGAATTCGAGCAACAAAAATTATAGCCCTGAGTTACCACTGTGGTAATAAGGCGTAGAAACAAGTTCCTCACATTTTCAGAAATAATTCAAATCACAATTTCACTTTATATCTTTCTTATGTAGAATTGTGCAAAAATCTCTAGAATTATTTATTAACGTGTTTGATCTTTCAATATTATTCTTGTTTTATTTTGATCATATGATAATACTAACTTTTTCAGTTTTTTAAACATATGCATAATTTAGATACAATCTTAGGCAATTTATATCATGGACCCGGTTTTATATTCATCCCCCACCCCTCGTATATTCATCACTCGTGTCTTGTGTATTCATCACACAACTCTTGCATATTCATCACATATGATGAATATACAAGTAACGGGTGCATTATGCATCATGCATCCGTGTCCATGATACAGCAACTCAAAATCTTATACATGCATTTTTTTTTCATTAAACAATTATATGTTTTAAGTATTGATATACCGAGTTAAGCATTTTTTAAGGAGAATTATGTAGTGTAAAGGAGATTTTGTCAATTATTCGATATAATAATAACTGAATTATGAGTTTTAAGAGCAGCGGAACTATTCTAAATTCCTAAATTGTTACTGTAGGATAAGGCACATTACAGTTGCAGCCTCTTTAAATATACTAGTGGTTTGTTACTAGATATATTTACCTTTTAGTTCATGATTTCAAAATTTTAATGTGGTCTTTATTTAGATATATGTACAACTATGGTAAAAAACAAAAACCAAAAGCTTGTAAACACATTTTAAAAACGACTAATGTCAGAAAGATTCATAAAATTCCATGTCCGGTTGCTGTGTCTATTGTGTGATGACGACTTAAATACATACAGATGAAAATAGCAACCTGTCTTTTACTTATTCTTTGGGCCTTCTCTTCTTGCCATTCACGATACACTGAGAGCAGCTCCAGAAGTACGTTAGGATTTACAGTACCTGGTCCAAACATAACAAGAAATAAAATATATTGGCAGCAAACCAGATTCGTTGAGGGTATCATCTACAAAAAAAGTAACTAAATTGGTAAAGAAACGATACGAGAATTCTACTCCAGTACATATGAAACAGACAGTTATCACACATCCAACAGAATTGCACCTATAACAGTACATATCTCCTACCAAGTCAATGCAAAATTTTAACAACTCTGACAACTTTATGTCGTATTTTTTTGAAACAAAACCCGTCAACAACTAATAACAAAGCATATTTACGGTTTCTAGTGCAATATACATTGACGTCATGCTGTTTGCCTGATTGTACTTTTCACGACAGGTTTCCTTAATTTCCTCGACAAATCTACTTCACCAAGTTAAAATCTCATGTATCTACATATGAAACAGAACACTCAAACGGAATTCAAGATTAACTTTATATGACGGCACTCACTCTGACACTATAGTGATATTGCAGTTTTGCTGTCACCTGGCAGTATAAAGGACGGAAAATATACGATGGATCAAGTAATACTGTCCCCATGTGTGTGCATTTGTGTGTGTGTGTGTGAGAGAGAGAGAGAGAGATGCAATTTTATATTTCTTTCCTGTTTCCCATGGAATAGCTCCACTTCAAGCAAGGTTAAAATTTGAAAACATTCCAGCGAAAAGATTTCATCTGAAAATGATTCATGTATTATTTTTAGATATGACTAATGACATCACTAGCAGTACCAATGATGGCCCGAGCAAACACAAGTGCACAACTTCCTTAACAAACTGTTCCTGGTCATATGATGTAGTTTATCAAGCATGTAATATATTTATGTTACTCATAGATCATGCGCATACGCATGTCATCATTCTCAAGCATGCTGAAAACATTTTATCAGTCTAGAACCTTCCTACCTTGCAGGGTAGGAAAACATCTTACTGAGTTATGGTCTCAACTCTTCAATCCAATGGAAGTCTGTACACTTGGAGGTGGATATTAGGCTCTGACTGCTGTGAAATCTATTTGAAATTTTGTGCTATAGAAATCTTTTTGTCACAACATGCAATTGCTTGAATTTTTTTTTCTCTCGTCTTTTGTTTTTCTTTTCAAAAATACATAATTCACTCACAATGTTTCAATCATCAATCACATCCTATTATAATTTCACTATAAATACATCATATCAACTATTATTATTCACTTTCAGATCACAAATACACTTTTCACCTTCCCTTAATTGTTTCCAATCACCTATCACATGATCACATCAGCAGTATTTCACCAAAGAAAACCATCACATTCACCATACGAAAAGCCAAGTGACCACACTCTTAACTTGTTCTCTAGAGAACCAAAAGCAGGCCGCACTTTCCCAACTATGTTACCCCTCCTTCAAACACAGAAATCCATGAGTTTCAAATAGCAATAACAATGTCAACAACATCTCAGACATACCCTATTTATCAAAGTTGAAATATTTCTCCGTCAACCATTAATGAACTGGCTTAAAAACTATTTATTTAACTCATCACGAAATTTGGAAAATTCATCCTGGAAGGCTTTCACCAAGTATTTCACAAATAGTTCTATTTAACCAGTTTACTTTTGGGGTGGCCAACTGAAATGCATCAAGAAGCTCTTCGAGACAACAGTTTATATATACCCTAATTTGTAAGCACTAATCTCATCAAGCGATTACATGAAATTATTCGAGAATTATTGACTTTTGACCCTTGAGAATCTCTTCCGTATGCACTGAACTCAAATATAGCAACTGAAGCAACTAGAACAATTCTTATCCAGCACACCCTACAGAAACTGTTGGTATGCCATGGATGCATAATGACAGTAAGAGCTGTGTCGGAATTAGTACACCACGACAAAGCCAAATAAATCAGGAAAATAAAGTAAAAAAGAAATAAGAAAAAAAGTTACCAGAAGTGGAAGAAGAAAATGATTTCCGCACGAGTATATCCGTCAAGCTACTCTCTGCAGGAGCTGAGGTCAGTATCGGCTTGGTCTGTTCACAGAGAAACACACATAAACATACCAATTGACGATAATTAATTAGAAAAGAAAAAAGACAAAAAATGAATGGTGAGTGGAAACAAACGATTTTGAGGGATTGAAGCCTCTGTAAAACAGGGTCTACACCCCGTATACGATCCGATACTGTGGTGATCCCATCCTCCGGATTCTTTATTTTACACATACAGAAAATGATAATTAAAACAATAATCAAACACAAAATGCAGTAATCAATAATCCATGAAACGAACATCAAGAATATAGGAATATAATCAAACAGTTAAAACAATAATCAAACACAAAACGCAGTAATCAATAATCCATGAAATGAACGTCAAGAATATAGGAATATAATTAGCAGCCGTGGATAAGTTTACCTGGGAACTCGTAAGGGATGATTCTGAAGCGCCCATGGACAAACACCAAACACTGAATAGATCACCTCAAAACTTGGAAAATTTGGAAAAAAATTAATTTTTTTTTCTCTCTTTCTGACTCCAACAAACTCCCGTTCAATTCCACAACTGATCCAACAAATTCCTTATCAAATGCCAACGATCTCACTTCCTAAAATAAATTTTCTATTTTTCCATATGTCATATCTCATTTTAATTTATCAAACTCCTTACTTATGACATAACTCTCTATTTTAATGACTCTCTGTTTCAAGTTTACTCTAACACACTCCCTATTTATAAATATTTTATTATATGTGTTATTAAAATAATAGAGAACCAATTTAAATAAAAGTAAAAAGAAAATAATAAGAGTCAAAGTTGTTCCATGCTTCTAGAGAACTCAATTAATAAAAAATGGAGCTCCCTATTTTAGGGAGGGCCTGTAATAAGCCTGTTGGAGCTATATTAATTTATTTACCTCCCTAAAATAGTCAAGAAGACATTATAAATACTACCATTTTTTATATTCATAAATGTTATTTTAAACCAAAAACAAAATTATCGGAGTTATTTTCAAGTCAATTATCAGGAGATGGGTTAGAGAAAAGATTAACAAAATAATTAAAGAGAAGGTCAAAAACGATATTTGCTTTCTTTAAGATTTTTATATAATAAATATAAGATTTTTCTTTCACATAATACCTGCTTTCTTTATATTATAGTATTAGACAAAGATTTAGGATTTAGGATAGTATATACACATAAATATATTATATATTATTAGATTAACACACAATAAATATGTAAAGGTGGTAACGTCTGTTTTATAAATAAAAAAGGTTCTACATAATTAAATTATAGGATGTAAAGTAATCGATTCATATGTATTAATTTCATATGTAAATTGATAATTATAACCGATTATACGTAATCTAAGAAATATGGAAATCAATATAAATCAGTGCACACTTTCCATAATCAATATGACAATCATATCATAGCTTATTTTCTAAAAAATTATGAAAATTATTATAAATCAATATAAAATCTTTACAAATGAATGAAGTAAATTGATAATTATATATTGTAATGTTTATGAATTAATTTACATATTTATGGTCAGTACACTGATAATAGGATGTATGTTATCATATGTTAAGTGATTAATTATTTTATATACGGGATGTAAAGTAATTGATTTCCTATGCATTAATTCCATATGCAAATTGATAATTATAACCGATTATAAAGTAATCTAGTAAATATGGAAATTATTATAAATCAATGTACACTTTCTAATACAATTAAGCAAACTGGGAATTTCACTATTGACGGAATCTTGAAAATTTTCAACACATAAAAACTAACATGCAAAATACAAATGAACAAATATAAAAGACAATGCATCCATTAATATCAGAAAATACGATTCCGAAATATAAAAGACATCCATTAATATAAAAGACAATGCATCCATTAATATAAAAGACAATGCATCTATTTGGCAATGTTAATTAACAATTCCAGAACATAGGATAACCATTTTTACTTTACCGATCCTTGCAAAACAGTTAAACAAAAGAACATTCCCAAAATGCACTCTACTCATCAAACAAAATCGGGAAACAACATTTATATGTTTACCTCACAACAAAAACTCCATAAGCATATGCAAAAAAACGAATGATATACATCAACAGTAAGGATATTTTAACGTCATCCTGCAACTTAGACTTGTAATTCAATGACTTCTTATCATATCGCCGCAAATGATGAAGCCCCGTCCCCATTTTTGTCATGTTCATATTTGAAGTAGAGGTAAATAGTAAAGATAAAACTTAAAAAAGAGTAAAAAATTTACACACGCGTATAAATCTGTATTATATGCGACACATTAATATAGCGCACAAACTTTTGACGTCATTGAATTGCTGGAAAAGGAGAGGAGAAAAAGGTTTTTAAAAAAAAGCAAAATCTAATCAATTCAAATATCTAAGGTAAAGAGTGCAGTCGGTTGGTTTGTGGGGGCATGTGAGAATAGGTAGAGCAAATCGATAAAGCTACCTCCACCCCTCAACAATTTACTTATTATAAAATAAGTAATAAAAACTAACACCCACCAAAATTTTAAAAATTAAATCAAAAATAAAAAATAACGCTCACCCCCAACCCATCTCTTTTCCACATACACAACACACAGCAGAAAGAAAAAACCAAAAAAAGAAAATAGGAAAATGAAGGAAAATTAGATCATCACAATCTCATCCCATCTCTCTCTATGGCATTTGTTTCTATATATTTTTTTTTTTTATCTCTCTAAACTTCATTTCTGATCCGCTGAGAAAATAAAGATGTCGATTTTTTTTTCACTTTTTTTTCTTTTTTTTTCCACAGTTTTTTGGTGGTTCATATTTTTTATTTAGCCATGCGGCGAGGCAAAGCACCGGTGAGGCATGCGATGGCGGCTCAAGCTGGAGAAGCTCATGGATCTTGAGGATCTATTCAGATCAAACTTAGAGGCATCAGAAAGAGGCCGTGGGGAAGGTATTAACTTCATATTAATTTTTTCAAATCGCAAGAAAAGATTACAAAAATCTAGGAATAGGCACTACAAGAAAACCCGGGATTGCCGATGGCACAATCCGTCTGTAAGCCATCGGTAAGTGATTTACTGACGGATCTACAGCGTAAGCGAATCCTTTTTCGGTAATTACAATTGTCGATAGAATATCAGGCCGTCGGCAAATGCCGACGGCATTTCCGACAGGTACAGCCGCCGGGAATCTTATTTTTTTTGAATTTACTGACGGACACCATGTCCGTCGGTAATTAATTAAAAAGATAAATAAAATAATTTAATTTTACCGATGGACTTTATGTCCGTCGGTAAATATAAATAATTTTATTAACACAGCCAATTCCTCAATCGACTTAACAACATCCGATTTTTTCATGATTAAAATCCTCGATCTCTAAACTCATTTTCACAATTATAGTGCCCTATTTCTGGCGCTTGATCAGTTACTCGAGCATCAAACGGGTAGTAGTTCTCAATATTAATTAGAGATTCATAAACATAAAAAATTAGATTTAATAACAAATCTAGCATTTGACACACGATTGAAAATTTTGATTATAACAACTTCATGAATTTCATCCTGAAATTGTATTTGGTGTTGAAAATTTTGGGTGAAATGGAAACATGGGTATATTGGTTCTTTTATTAGACTTCTTATGATTAGTAGTGGCTGGTATTCCTAAAATCTTTAGGTTTCTTTATATAATCATTTATAATTACATTTAAACTAATTCTTTGGCATCAACTCATCGATGATTTTATTAGTCTCAGTCAATAATTCCTCGATCGTGTTTTTAAAATACTTTTGTTTTAAAAATAATTAAAAAAATGGAAATGTGAACATATTAGGGGAAATTCCCATATAATACAAATACATAATCCTCATTTACCATTTAATCCATTGACTCTTTTTATTCCCATATAGTCCAAATACTTTCTATTAAATCAAAATTTACATTTAAATTATCAATATTACCCTTACATCATAAATACCCTAATTAACTTATATAATTATGCACACACTCTCTTTTCATTTTCTTTTCATCCGTCCCCAAATTTATCTCTCTCTAATTCATTATCTTTGCAAACTCCATAACTAAGACTAACCAAATTACACAACACCAAAGATCACTCAATTCCTAAATTAGAGTTTTTGAGAATTTTCCCTTTATTTAAATTTATAAAAATTAGGCTCTCCTCCCAAATAATTCTTTATCTCTTCAATCTTCTGTAAGCCAAAATTCGCACACAATTTCTTTATTTTCATTTAGTAATTTCTGTGATTCTAAAAATTATTTTTATTTATCCAGTTTTTGATATTTGACATATTGATTCTTGGATCTGTTTTTTTTTTTTTTTTTTTTTTATTATCAAAGCAGTGAAAACTCTCCGCACATTAAATCATTATTTGTAAGAAAGTATTCTTACAACCACCACATGTATTTATTTCTAATAACCCCAAAAAAACTTTGTACAATAAGAATCTTTGTTCATCCACTTTTTTATATTTTACATAACAATATAAAAATTATAATTGTTTGATTTTTTTTTTTTCCGATTACGAGACCACTGAAGAATCCTCTGGAGTTCGTGATCATTATTTGTAAGAAAATATTGTCCATGAGTATGCTATAAATATCCAAAAATCCCAATACTTTTTTTATAACAATAATTTTAGTTTATGATTATCCAAATGTCAAATGACTCTTATTTTATATAATTGCTTGATACTTGTTTATTTCGATGACCAGAATAGTGAACTATTGGATCATTTATAGGTCGCATTTCTATTATTGCTGGATCATTGATGTATGGTAATGAATGTATTATTACCGATGTAAATTATCTTGGTATTTAATTTCACATTCGATTTCGTTATCATCTTTGATTTCAGATAGTTGACATTGTTTCAACCTTGGTTTTGGCAAAGTAGTATGTAATTTCTCAAAAATCGTGAAAAGTAGTTTGTAATTTTTCAAAATTTTTGTGAAATAGTATGTAATTTATGCAAAGTAGTTTGTAATTTTTCAAAAAATTTTGTGAAGTAGTATGCAATTTATGCAAAGTAGTACCTAATTTCTCAAAAAATTATGCGAAGTAGTATGTAATTTCCCAAAAACTATGCGAAGTAGTGTGTAATTTTCCAGATTTTACAAGAGTAGTTATGGATTTACACGAGTAGTCCTGAATTTACATGAGTAGTTCTGAAATTTACACGAGTAGTTCTAAATTTTTGAAGAATAGTTTTGAAATTTACACGAGTAGTTCTGAGTTTACACGAGTAGTTCTGAATTTACACAAGTAGTTCTGAATTTAAACGAGTAGTTCTGAATTTACGTAAGTAGTTCTGAATCTACACGAGTAGCCCTGAATTTTTGAAGAACAAAATAAATAGTCAAAAAGGGTAATTTAGTACTCTTATATGAACAAATTAGTTTGTAATTTTAACAAAGTAGTACGTAGTTCGCAATCTGAACAAAGTAGTTTGTAATTTTAATAAAGTAGTTCATAATTACTCATGTAATATCATTTCATATAATTTAGATTATGGAAAGATGATGTGTGGAACACATAGATACTAATTGTCTTTTTCCCTACATTTTTTGCAAAGTTGCAATTACCTTATTTATCATCTTTTACTTTATTGGTTAGACTTCAAGTTTGGATAGATTGAAATTGCATTAAATAAGTTTTATTAGCCGTCATAATTTGATTGTTTCAACTGCTCCTATTGAGAAAAATCTATTAAGGGTAGTTTAGTATATTGTTATAGTAATTAGATTATTAGGGAACTTTTATATTCAATGGGGTTTTAGGGCAATTGGTTTTATGTTTTGGAGTATATGAGAATTTTCCGAACATATTAATGCGAGTCCAGGGGTACAGACAAAAAATTAAATACTATGAAAAGGAAGCACAACAAGTGTTTTTCATGGTATTTATTTCTTTGCCTCTACCCCAGGACTTGCACTATCATGTTTACATTTACATTTTTCAGTTTAAAAAAAGGCGTTTAAAAAAACGATCGATGAATTATTGACTGAGACTAATAAGATCATCGATGAGTTGAGGCCGAAGAATTAGTTGAAATGTAATTATAAATTATTATATAAAGAAACCTAAATACTTTAGGATACCAGCCACTACTAAACATAAGAAGTCCAATAAAAGAACCAATATACCCATGTTTCCATTTCACCCCAACTTTTCAACACCAAAAAAAATCCTATGATAAAATTCATGAAATTGTTATGATCAGATGTTTCAATCGTGTGCCAAATGCTAGATTTGTTATTAAATTTAATTTTTTATGTTTATGAATCTCTAATTAATAATGAGAACTACTATCTGTTTGATGCCCGAGTAACTGATCAAACGTAAAAAATAGGGCACTATGATTGTGAAAATGAGTTTAGAGATTGAGGATTTGAATCACGAGACATCGGATGCTACTAAGACGATTGAGGAATTGGTTGTGCTAATAAAATTATAAGGTAAATATTAATTTGGGTATATTATCATTGTTATTAATAATTTTATTTTTGGTTATAACGTTATTATTAAAAAAAATTTAGTATGTGAAAATAAAGAATTTAGGAGAATTGTTATGAATTATTGGAGGTTTGATTATATTTTACTTAAGTATGTTAAATTATTATTTTTGTTTATATTATCATTATTATTATTATTAATTTTTTTATATTATTAATTTGGTTATATTATTATTATTATTAATTTAATTATATTATTATTAATAATTTTATTTTTTTATAACGTTATTATTAATTTTAATTCTTTTTTGAGCTAATTCTTTATTGTATACTAAATTTCAAAGGGGTCTAAGGTACGTATTGTAAAAGGATACAATTCAAACTTTAGTATCTGTTATGTTTAGACTAATTTCTGTAATTTTTCGAAATTTCTGGGAATTTATATAATTATTCTAAGGAAATAGATAGAAGAAATGGGGGAAATGGAACAGCCTTGGGGAGGAAGAAAGATAGAAATTATTGTAATATTACTTGTTGTTTGTTTTGATTCTCATCCGTCTACAAATAAGCATCAAGGGGGGACCATCTTGCACATGCAAGCCCCTAATTCCGTTGTAAACCCCTAACATAAGGTAGAATAAAGATGAAAAGACTATAATAAGACAGAAAGAAATTATAATAAAAATAAGATAAACTGCAATTAATCTAAAGGCGCCACGTGTCTGCCCAATTCGTTGTTGGTACCTGCCCGTGAGATCGACCCTGTTCGCAGCCAGATGAACCGTTTCTCCCCAAAATCAAAATGACCGAGCCCGACTTCTTTAATCATCTAACCTTAATCTTACCCTCGAAACCTCCGGCGATGGTGGATACGGCGAATTCATGACAATATCGGCCCCGTTTTGAGATCCTTGTCCCAAAGGATCAAACTTTGGAAATTTACGGTGTAAGTACTTCTCATTCTCCCAGGTTGAATCACCCATTTCTCCATTATACCATCTGATTAAGAATTGCTGTTCTTCGTTTTTCTTTCGTCTAACTAATCTATGAGCAATTGTTTCTTCATGGTATACTTCAAACTCTCCATCGTTCCCGATGGTGGGAAGCTTAAGAGTTGGGCGCACCGCGGAGTCAACCTTTCCCTTCAGTAAGGAAACGTGGAATACTGGATGAATTTTGGCCTCTTCTGGAAACTGTAACCGGTAAGAAACTTCCCCTACCTTCTCTGTGATCTGAAATGGGCCATAAAATTTGGCTGAAAGTTTTAAGTTCCTTCTGAGCACCACTGAATGTTGTCTGAGAGGCTGTAATTTTAGATAAAACCAATCTCACACCTCAAAATGTTTTTCCCTTCTCCCCTTGTTAGCAAAAAATTTCATCCTTTGTTGTGTTAATTGAAGGTTTTGCTTGAGCTCTTGAGTTAATTGCTGTTTGTGCTGAGTAAAATCTGTTGTGTCCTGGTTCTCTGTGATAATGTGTTCCTCTAGGAATGTAGAGTGGGGAGTGTAGCCGTAGAGGGCCTGAAAAGGGGTAGATTTTAAGCTGGAGTGATAGTTAGTTTTGTACAAATATTCAGCAAGGGGCAGCCACTTGATCCAGGTTCTAGGGTTCTGATGAACCATGCATCTGAGGTAATTTTCTAGGCATTGACTTAACCTCTCAGTCTGTCCATCTGATTGAGGATGGTAGGCTGAGGTGAAGTAAAGGTGTGTGCCTGTTGCCTTAAATAACTCCTTCCAAAACCCATTGGTAAACACCTTATCTCTGTCAGTAACAATGTGGAGTGGTTTCCCATGCAATTTGTATATTGAGTCTACAAATAGGTTAGCCACAGAGCTGGATGTAAAAGGGTGAGATAAGGCCAAGAAATGGCCATATTTGGTGAATCAGTCAACTACCACCAATATCACATCCTTCCATGCAGATTTAGGAAGCCCTTCTATGAAGTCCAAAGATATATAGGTCCATGCTTGGTGTGGAATGGGTAGGGGTTGTAGTAACCTAGGGTAGGCACCACTATCAGACTTGCTCCTAGAACACACATCACACTGTTTAACCCATGCTTCAACCTCCTTCTTCACTAGTGTCCAGTAGAAGACCCTCTTAACTCTCTTATAAGTCCCCAATATCCCAGAGTGCCCACCATAGGCTGAATTATGCATCTCCATCAAAATTGTGCTTATGAGTTCAGAGTTATTTTCCACTCCAATTCTCCCTCTATACTTAATAACTCCTCCTTGTAAGTAAAATTCAGGGTATGATAGTGGGTCCAGGGATTTTGCAGTTAGAACCTTGGTGAAAAAATAATCCTTCTCATAGCTGTCAATCACCTGCTGTACCCAGGTTGGGGTGACAGTGGTAATAGCATAGTGAATTGTACCTTGAAATTCCTTCCTAGAGAGGGCATCTGCCACCTTATTCTCCACCCCCTTTTTATATTGAACTTCATAATTTAGCCCAGCAACTTAGTTATCCATTTTTGTTGCATAGGATTCATAATCCTCTGGTCTAAAAGATGCCTGAGGGCCTGCTGGTCAGTCTTAATAATGAACTTGTAACTCTGTAGGTAATGTCTCCATTTTTGTATTGCCATTAACACTGCTATAAACTCCCTTTCATATATAGATAGCCCCTGATTTTTCATACATAGAGTTTTGCTCATATATGAAATAGGTCTTCATTCTTGCATCAATACAGTTCCGACCCCACTGCCACTAGCATCAGTTTCTAGGATGAAAGGTTTAGTAAAATCAGGTAGTGCTAATACAGGAGATGTAACCATGGCCTGTTTCAACATCTCAAAAGCAGAGTCTGCCTCTGTTGACCAACAAAATCCCCCTTTCTTGAGCAAACTGGTAAGTGGTTTACTCAACACCCCATATCCCTGTATAAACCTCCTGTAGTATCTTGTAAGCCCCAAGAACCCTCTAAGCTGTTTTGCATTAGTAGGCTTAGGCCAATCCACCATGCTTGAGATCTTGGTGGGGTCTGTGGCTACTCCTCTCTCAGAAATGATATGCCATAAGTATTCAATTTGTCTCTGCCCAAATTGGCATTTACTTTTCTTTGCATATAAGGAATGCTCTCTAAGTAAACTTAGAACTACCCTCACATCATTGTAGTGGTCCCCTTCAGTCTTGCTGTAGATAAGAATGTCATCAAAGATAACCAACATATATTTCCTCAACATAGGTAAGAAAACTTGATTCATGAGAGATTGGAAGGTAGCAGGAGCATTACACAACCCAAATGGCATTACCAAAAACTCATACTGACCATTGTGAGTATTAAAAGCTGTGAGATACATGTCCTCTGGTTTCATTAGGATTTGGAGATAACCTGATCTTAGGTCAATTTTGGAAAAGTACTTAGCCCCATATAATTCATCCAGTAGCTCATTAGGATGACAAACTATTAAGAAACATATAATCCACACACAACCTCCAGGTAGAGTCCTTCTTCTTGACTAAAATGACAGGTGATGCAAAAGGGCTATTACTGGATGAAACTCCTTTTAGTCACCTATATGAAACTCCATATAGGGCCATCTGAACCTCCTCCAAACCTTCAGGTTCCAATTCCTCAGTCATCCCCTTCTGCATAAGTTGCTTCTCTTCTTCCTTAGTAATGATCATGTATGATACCCTGTGTAACGCCCCAGTTTTTCATAGCGAAAACACAAGCGGAAGCAATTATTTTAATAAAATTAATATGGGGGACGTTACTTAAATAAATACCTTTGAATAATTTATAAAATAAACAAATTATGATAAATAATTTGTATGAAATAATATCACATTACTTTAAAGAAACCAATTACATATAATATCATTTGAACATAATAAATATAATAATAATAATAATATAATAATTGTAAATAGCGCTCGAAAAATCCATCATGTATAAAATATGACTATTTGATAAAGTTTTGAAAATAGAAACATATAAGCTTTAAATCATTTTTTATCATCGTCGCCACCACCACGCTTACGCTGCGCTTCACTTCACCTGAAAAATATTTGATGAAAAGGGATGAGTACACAACGACTCAGTGGAGATACCGTTCATAATTAATCTCTCCATATAATATAGAATCATAGTAAAACATGGAAATAATTTTTCTGTGCAGTACGGTGGGCCATCCCAAGGATCCGTCGACCCCGGACCCATTAAGGTCCCTGACCAAAAATTGTTCTGTGCTGTCGCGCGACTCTATGTATACATAGTTATTTTGCCCGAAGTTCATAGTTGTCATGTAATCAACATAAACTATAACATATCGAGCAATTAATATGAACTTGAATTTAAAAAGATTTTGAATTAAATATCACCACCTTTACACTGACGCTTGTGATCTTTGAAATATGCGAATGATCGTGTTTGCAAATCATGAGTCTCAAAATCAATACTCTTACATGAAGACGTAATTTAACTTATTTTATGAAATAAGGATTTTAAAACTTAAAATATGAGTAATTGAAATAATTATCGGTCAAACCTTGAAATAAAGTTAAAGAGGCTGTTTTTGTAAAGTTCTTGAAACTGGAGGGTGGAAAGAAGATAACATGAAAGCTCGTGGGCTGGAATGGTATTTCTTATAAGTCTGAGGGTTGAATTTAGAATTTGGGTAAGTTGGGGGCTCAATTGAACGATCCGAAACCCTTTTGGGGTCAATTGGATATTCCTGAAAAGTTGTTGGGTATTAAAGGGAGAACCTAGCCCTTAATCCCGTCTCTTTCCCCTTCTTCCACATATCTCTCCAACACAGAACTCGGCCAGCACCTCTCCGCTTTGGCTCCACCACGGCGGCGGCTCGGCGCGGCGACTTGAGCTACGATTAGGGGCGACGCTCCGTCATGTTTGGGCCCGGGCGGACCTGCTCCTTCCCGAAGTCGATGGCGACAGAAACTGGCGCGGCAACGGCAACAGCAAGTCGGGCAGCAGAGCAGCAATCGGCGAATCGGCGGCCACAAGTCGGTGAATTCCCGCAACGGCGGCAGACGTGGAGTCAGTAATGCTGGAGGCAGAGATGGTTTTAGTTTTGGGATCTCTGGTAGCCGGGTGACAGACGGGGAGAAACCTTCCCCTCCTTTGACTTCGACTGGACAGCCACGGTGGGCCGACTGAGATGGTGATGGCGACTTGATTCGGGCCATCGAGGCTTAGCAGTGGCGATGGGGCTTGTTTCACGATCGGGCCCTTTTGAATTGGGCTGTGGGTTTGGCTTTGGTCTTTTGGTGGAGATGTGTTGGGTTTGCGTTCTTGATGGCTCGGAAGCGAGGCCCTTACATTGGTTCCATAAGCCGGCAGTGGTGGTTTTGGCCGGAAAACGGGCTGTGGTGGAAAAGAAATTATTTGTGACTGGTTACGGCTGAAAAAGGGTTTGTAATTAGGTTTTTCTTAATTGCGGCTTGGCTTAATATAATGAACTTTACGAGTAGATTACAAAGTTTAGGCTTAGGAATTTGTAACTGTTTAGGAGACTCTGTGAACATAGGAGTGTTTTGCCGTAAAGAGAAGGAAAATCCGAAAGAATTCTAGATTGTTTGGGCTTTCTTTGGGCTTGTTTTGGACTTGAGAACTTTAATGTAAAAAGATATGGCCCAAATAACTTAAATATAAACTTTATATTTATAATAAATTTATGGAATTTTACTAATTGAGCTTGAAAATTAAAATATATACGTAATAAAAATTTGTGATGTTACACCCTGTTCTTGCATCTATGTCCACTCGTGAAAGGTTCATCACAGTTGTAGCAAAGTCCTCTTTCCCTCCTAGAGGCCATTTCAGAGGCTGTGAGCATTTTGAATTGAGGCTTGTTGACAGCCTGGAATGGTTTGGGAGCAATAACAGTTTCAGCCCTCTTTTGGTTATAAGGCAAATTAGGTTTAGCTGTAGTTCTTATCCTTTTGGTCAAGGCATCCAGGGTGTGTAACTATTTCCGTCCCAACTTAATTGCCTGTTGTAGGGTGGTGGGAGTAAACATGTGCATAAAGGATCGCATTTCTTCACTCAGGCCACTGATAAAACTAGCAATAAAATAGTCTTCGGAATAGCCCCCTTTGTTTAGCAGTAATATGCATGCTCTTAGTTCTTCAAACTTCTCCACATACTCCACATAAGACTGAGTGTGCTTTAATTTATTGAATTCTGAAATTATCTTTGATTCCTTCAATTCTTCAAATCTGGCTTAAATTACTTCTAGAAACTGGGACCATGAAACCTCCAATTGTTTGACAGAAAATTGTTGATACCATAGGGCAGCCTTACCTTCAAAGTGCATAGAGGCCAGAATAACCTTTTGTGAATCAGGGATGTTGGGAATAAGCCTGAAATAACTCTAGCACTTTAAGATCCAAGCCCTAGGTTGAGATCCATCAAATCTGGGAAAATCCAGTCTGGGCAAAGGGCTGATGATATTTGTGGGTGTCTGATCCTGGATCATCTTCATATTGCTGGTTTGTTGCCTAGTTCCAGATCTTTGTGAGGTCCACTCTGAACCTGGTTCACCAAGGATAAAACCTTCTTCAGGAGGTTTGGGTCCTTTGTTTAGATTAAGAAGCTGTAGTTGAATGGAGGCTAAGGTTTGAAATAGGTGATCGAATTTGCCCATCATATCAGTGTTAATTTCAGTAATCTGCTCTTGCATCTTTAATTCAGAGGCTTCTCTCTTAGCAGTTTCAGTTTGAAGGATTTGGTCTAACTTTTCCTGGGCTTCTTGCAGGTCTTTGAATCTGATAATTTCTGCCATATCAGAGGATCGGTTGCTCTAGGATACCAATTGTTAGGTTTAGACTAATTTCTGTAATTTTTCTGAATTTCTGGGAATTTATATAATTATTCTGAGGAAATAGATTGAAGAAATGGGGGAAATGGAATAGCCTTGGGGAGGAAGAAAGATAGAATTGATTGTAATATTACTTGTTATTTGTTTTGATTCTCATCCGTCTACAAATAAGCATCAGAGGGGACCATCTTGCACATGCAAGCCCCTAATTCCGTTGTAAACCTCTAACATAAGGTAGAATAAAGATGAAAAGACTATAATAAGACAAAAAGGAATTATAATAAAAATAAGATAAACTGCAATTAATCTAAGGGCGCCACGTGTCTGCCCAATTCGTTGTTGGTACCTGCCCGTGAGACCGACCCTGTTCGCAGCCAGATGAACCGTTTCTCCCTAAAATCAAAATGATCGAGCCCTATTTCTTAAATCATCTAACCCTAATTTTACCCTCGAAACCTCCGGCGATGGTGGATACGACGAATTGATGGCAGTATCAAACTACATACTTGATACTAAATCGAATTAAACAACAAAATTAAATCAAACTCCCTATTGTTCTTACTATATTAATCTTACAAAATTTAAAAACAACAATATCAATCGACAATATCGACCAATCAATCACATGTACACAATATCAACAAACCGTAATATATGTGGTGATCATTATGTAGATGTTATGTTTAATTCAACATAACATCCACATACTGATCACTACATTTTATTTCAAAACCAAAATCCCCAACAATTTAAAACTTTTTTAAACCACCATCATTTAAAAAAAAATTGAAAATCATTATTGGAGGGATGAAACCTCCCGTCCGGCGCCGTACACCACGTCATCACCGACATCTACCCAACCAATCACAACATCAATCAATCATAATATATATATATATATATATATATATATATATATATATATATATATATAAACAATAACATACATTAAACATAACCTAATTAGCCCTAATTTTATACAAATATTTATAATAAAATCTAATTTATAAATAATTACAAATTAAACCTTAAAATAAAACTTAATTGCATAAATGGACTCAAAACCTAAAATCATTCATAAATGCATAAATCAAGTATAAATTCCTAAATTAAACCCCATTTTAATTTCTCAAAATCTAATTCCTAAACTCAAATCAAATTAAATTAAAACCCTAAAATTAAAAACATATTATATTTAAATTAAAAGGCTAACATACCTTAATATATGATGTTGACGACGCTCTAGGGGTTCTCCGACGGCAGCGGTGGCGGTGGCTCCTCTCGCAAGCCCTAACCATACTTTTGGTTGTGGGGTGATGAAATGAATCTGTCCGCTCGGGATGGGTCTTTATATTAAGTTTATCGACGGACACGAATCCATCGGTAAAGCTGCCGGTAGCAAAATCTGACTATGCCGACGGACATTATTCCGTCGATGAATGGGAATCGTCATTGCGGATGAACATACTTCAATTGATAATTAATATATGATTTATTTCTTTTTTTTAAATATGACCGACGGACAATTTCTGTCGGCATATTTGGTGGGCTTTTTGCCGCCAACTACCTGTGGACTTGCCGACGAACACATACATCGATGGAAGGTTTCCATCGGGAGTCCGTCGGTAATTTATGTCGTCGAAAAAGCCGTCGTTAATGCCGGCCTTTTACCGACGGGTGGCTGCCCGTCGGTAATATCCGTCGGCTTTTTTGATTTTTTTTGTAGTGAGGAAAATGAAAAGAAATTCTTATCAAAGTCATTTTAAAAGTTCGTAAACAGAACTTTGAAACACAAATCGCATACAAAATAATCATTCGAATTGCATATAGATCATGGTTGCCAATAGCTGCCATCCTCACTGCCGAGCCACCATCACAACCAGAACCTTACCCCAAGCAAATCGAATCAACCCATCACCACCGGGTTTTTTCCCAAACTCGTGGCCCAAATTCAAAAGGCCGAACACCACCCCCAACGCTTGTCATAGATCCAACCGCTCATCACCAAGTTTCGATCCACTGGGCCGATGCTCCGGAAATCTCGAAGGAGGCGTCGACCGATTTTGAAGGATTTTTCTGAATTTGAGATAAAAAAAATGAGGTGTTATGCAATTCAGATCTTGATTCAAAAATAAATTATCCAAATGGAGATCTAAGGCAAGAAATCAAATGAACACGAAATGCTTGAATTTGTGAAATTATTTTTAGACCGAACATAAACTAAGAAATATAATTACACGAAAATTAGATCGAGAAAAATTGGAGAATTTTGTGAGATGAGGATTTTTTCTTTTTCAGCGCAGAAGGAGAGAGGGGGAGGAGAAAGTTACGGTCGAAGCCCTAGAAAGAAGAAATAAAATATAAATGACAAAAAAGTTGTTATTTATACCTAGAGAAAAAAAAAACCAATAAAAAAAGAATTTCAACATATTTCATAAGAGAATGCCACATCAGATTTCCAATACATATCCAAATGACACATGTCATTTGAATMATTGTGAGGTTGACACCTAATCAATGTGTCAACAGAATTAACAAATAGGGTTGATTTGGTTCATTAAATATTTGAGTTTGCAATTTTGAATGTGTACTATAATTGTTCATACTTCGTAAATTTTTGAGATCCTTTAATACTTTTATTCTTTCAATGTTTTTAGGTGTATAATATTGGTGGGGTATCTATGGCGAGTGCTAGGATTTTTTTTTTATAAATTTCTCATTTTCCTTCTCGACTTTTGAAATGTATTTTTGGGTAACATTTTAGGATCTTTTCATGTTATCTGCTACAAGCTTTTGCATGCTTTTGTGCTGTAATCTATCCCTTTTGAATTGTCAATTCTTGTGGAAGTTGCTCTTTTAGTTTTCACAAATTGGTTAACTAATCAATTAATTAATTATATGTAGTTCAAGTTATATAGTGATATGAAAAAGGTGTTTATTAATTATGTTCTACTTGA
>BMAC01000163.1:384280-412003 GCA_014905375.1 Phtheirospermum japonicum
TCCTCTTGCAATTTTTGATGATGTCGTAGATAATACTGAGGAGGTGTTTCCACTGGAGAACCCAAACGACGTTGACGATTCGAGCCTACTCAAGCTTAATGAGAATGGAGGTGTTGCGTTGCCAAATGTAGAAAAGGCGGTGGACGAATTCTTAAAGAAGGAAGTGATTATCAAGCCTCATTTCATTCAACTCAAACCTTTGTTGATTCTAAATTTTGAAGCGGTGGAAGAGTTATTAGGGAGAGATGAGATTTTTGAGCCTCATACTGTGCCACCCGATGCTTTGATCGATATTAATACAGAGATGGTGGTTGAGGTAATTGAGGAAATTCACCCTCCGCTATGCCCGAATTTAGTATTTAATATTCTTGAGAACATTGGAGGGGATGTCAGGGAAGAGAAGAAGTTTGAGAAGTTCGAGGAATATGCCATTTTTTTGATGGATTTTCTAGTTTTTCCAAAGGTCGAGGATCACCTTGTGCCCCAATTAACTTTTGATATGTTCGTGGTGATCAATTATTCACTTTTTTGACCTCCGAAGCAAATTGAAATTTTCGTTGCTCTACGGCTTGCTTACCATGCCCGCCTTGATGTTTTTAATTGCCCATTCCTACTCTTGGAGAACACTAAGACATGGCACGACCGTCACTTATTTTTGGATTCGGGATAGCATCGTTCGTAGAAAGCGTCGAGCTTTCGACTTTAAACAAGCGCTTCTTAGGAGGCAACCCAAGTATTCGTTTTCTTTTCTTCTTCTTTAAGTTTTACTAGTTAGTTTGTTTTTGTTCGTTTGTTTTGTCTTTTTAGGTTTTCCTTCAAGACATTTTCGATCACGCGATTCGAGACGAATGTATAATTGCATAACGCTATTTAGAGCAGCTCGACTATTTAATTTTTCAGGGACGCTTTCTTACTCTTTTCCTCTTTTGATTTGTTTTTATATATCTTTATGACATTCAGATTGTTGAATCTTTAGAGGGGGGGATGGTTGAGCAGTGATTTATATTTTCTAAATATGCAATTTAAATTCGTTGTTTTGTAGTAGCTAATATTTTACGCGATTGATCACTATTTCTGTGTTTGATTGTGTTTGTTTGGCTTGCCCGTCAAAGTTGACTAAGTATGATTTGAGGTTCTTGTCTTTGAGCGTGTAAACGTGCATAAGTTTTTCAAAATTATTATTTATAAATTGTAAAATGGTACTTGGACGCAAATGATTTCGCAAAACCTTAAAAGCAGCGTCAATTCAAAACTTTTTCATGCAAAAATCCTGTGAGTACCTGAGTATTTATCATCATTGCATGTACTTGAGTGAGTTCTGTTTTGAAATTTCTTTGAAATCGCTATGTGTAGTTAGCTTTGAACATGACGTTAAGGCACATTAAAAACCCTTATTCTGGCCATATCCATATATTTTAGCCACTATAAATTCTGAATGAGCCAATCATAGCCAAATAATCCATTTTCTATAGCCATGAGTGTTTTTCAGACTCCTACAACCATTAAAAGCGTGGGGTAGGAGTTCGTTATTTTTCTTGGTTATTTGTATTTTGGAGATTTTATCAGGGATTTATGAAAAATTGTAATAAAGGATCACCATCCTTCAATAAAAAAAAAATGAAAAAAAAAAACGAAAGAAAGACCCCATAAAAAAGAATGAAAGGGGGATAAAAATTAAAAAAAAAGAGAGAATAAGAAGGATGGTGAATCGTGTTGAGTCATTGCCTACGCTTCTAAAGGCTTGTGTTTATTATTGATTTTATTATGAAGCCTAATGTTTAAAAGGAAAAGAGTTGAGTTGTAATAAGGAAGCGTATTATAACCTTCTATTTTGTTTAAATGATTTGAGCAAAAGTCGGTTTAGAGTTACGAGTGAGAAATAGCCTAGTTTAAAGGCTACGTTATGAGTGTTTAGTGAGGTTTTTTATTTTGAATGAGGTGAAGCAAATTGCTTCTTGATTAGAATAGGTTGAGTGAGTTATTGATCACGTTAGATTGTGAGTTAGCCACACGACTTATATATTCCATACCCGTCCAAAGAGCCTTACATTACAACTCGAAAAGACCTTTTCTAATTCCTTGTTGATAGCACACTTAATATGCGATTGAAAAGAGATTGATTTTTCGGTTCTTATTTATTGTGCATGTATTTGTATGATTTGAGTGTATACACATCCCATACAGAAAAAACTTGAGTGCTTTGAGTGTACACCCATATATATTAACCTTTGTGAGGATGCATGAATTTGTTTTTGGAGCAACAATGTAACAATGGTGAAGTGTTTGAAGTTGCGTGACATGTATCTATATTTTCAAAATTATGTATGTAGCATGACACGACTCCTTGCTTGAGCTTATTTTCATTCTTGTTATACTTTGAAATTATTGTTCGAGGACGAACAAACCAATAAAGCGTGGGGTAGTTGATTAACACGAATTTGTCTTGATTTTAGTTAGTATTTTAGTTCGTTTTTGTTATTGTTTTTGGTGTAAGTTGGATAGAATTAGCATATTTTCGTATTTTCTTATCTCTAACTTATTTTATCACATTTTAATTATAATTAATTGATTTTAAGTTTATTTTAGGTATTTTGAAGATTCTTGGTTTGGACATAGTCGAGGATGGGCCTACGAGTGAAGTTTTAGCGAAAACGGGCTTCAATTTGAAGTATTAACGCTGCCACTGGGTACCAAGCTGCCACTGGGTTACCCAGTGTCCGAGTCATGGCCGCCATTGGGTTCACTGAATGCCCGCGTCGACCGACGTGGCCATTGACGCACATCCTGCCCGCGTCGACGCCGAGAGCTGCTCGCGTCCATCGACGCATCTGCCCATGAAACTCTCTGTCGAGTCGATCCGGACTGCGTCGGTCGACGCCCGATCGACGTGACTGCCCAGAAATGCATTTTTAGGATTTCTTGTTGCCCAAGACATGGAAAAACTATAAATACCCTATGTATTTCGGATTTTTACATACATTATCATATTCCTAGGGTTCCAAGGCCTTTTGGAGGCTGACAACCCCAACAAGTGCCCTTCTATATCTTTAGTTACTCTTTAAATTTCTTAGTTTTAAATTCTTGGATTTTAGAAGAATATATAATTTAGATAATTTAGATTCAAGACTTCGCTTGGAATGCTGCAACTTTCTTCGATTAATTAGTAAGTTTTCTATTTTCTTTTGTTTAATTAGTTTAATTAAATACTTATGCTTTTAATTCTTGCTTGCTAGTTAATTTAGTATAATTCAATCAAAACAAACAACCCCCCAACATGTATGATGAATTGTATGATCTTGATTGGATTGGTGATTGAGTTGAGTTTATTGATGATGATATTGATGAGATTTATTGGCTAGATCTAATGGGTCTAGAGCCTAGATTCGTTGTAAACCATTAATCGGGATTTCCCAAGAGATCGTGGAGATGAATCGAAACTGTAGAACCCTTGTTTTCCTAAACTTTTCAAAACCCTTTGATATTATTGTTCTTCGTTTAAATTAAATTCTTGATTTTATGTGTTTAGATTAGGTTTTTATTTTTATTCTTATTCTTGAACGACAAACACAAGAAACACTTCCGAACTTAGTTTTCCTTGAGAGACGACTTGAGTCAACTTATCAACTTACACTCGATCCCGTTCTCTTGCGGGCGAGCTTTTAAAAATTTGACAAATCTTTATAAAGTAGGTGCACAAAAGTTTGAATCAGTGGGGCCTTTCTGAGATCTCAGAAACAAAACCCGCGAATCTTGGGCCATTATTTAGGATGACCTGATCAGGTTATTTTTTCTCTGGAACGACCTGATCAGGAAGCTTCCTCCATGAAAGGCCAGAGTTAAACCAGTCATTAAATTTTCTTGAATTCCTGACCTGATCTCCATAAGATCCTCTCCGGTATCAGAGGTCAGGCCAGGATATGTTTTATTGAGCCACAAGCCCATCCCTCTTGCTCCTTCTTCACTTCCTGAGGCATCAGCTCAGGTCATCCCAACCAGATCTACCCCAAATCGCTTTATGACTTGCTATCAGATCAGGTCGGGTACGGATAGGTCGTACCAATCAGTTGCCCCCCGAATGGTTGGGGTGAGCTGTAATGCCTCGGATTCCACCCAAGCGATTGGGATTCTCCACACGTCTCCTCAAGTACTATACCCTGACACGTATTAAATGCACAAATCCCGCCAAATCCTCCTTTTCATAAAATATCATTTTCAAAACCTATCTTTTCCATTATCTCGTCACTTTACCAATTTCCTTCGTCAATTCCAATTTTCTCCTGTCAAGCGAAACTCACCTTCTTCTCCAATTAAAGGCTCTCCCTCTCTTCAAACCAGGTACTTTTCTAGGCTTTTTTGAATTTTCCTATTATGTCTTTGCATTCCTCATCTTCTTCTTCTTTTCATTTATCAACCTCTTCTTCTTTGGCAACAATGTCCCTGACCTCTTTCGATGAATGGAATCCTATAATTCCGGGTCATCCGAATAACGTCATCTCCATTCTTAGAAATAGGACCTTGGAAGGGTTAAGAGCCAGATTCCAAATCTCTGATACATTCTCCCTTGTTAATCTTGACGCCGGTTAGGTGGCCTATCAGCTACCGGTGGACCACCTAACCTTTTTCGTAGACCAGTTTCAGGCTGGGTTGTGCCCTCCTGTCAACCCCTTTATTCTGTCTGTGTCATGGATGTAATGGATTCCGTTACATCATAACGGTTTACATATTATCATAGGGCTTCACCTCGCGGCCCAGTTTTTTGGGCTCATCCCCACAGCACAATTGCTCTATTCCTTGTTCCAGGCCAAGAGCTCATCCTCTGGCTTCTTTTATCTCACAGCTTGGGCCAACGTTCGATTTTACAGAGTCTATTCTCGTTAGTCCATTAAGAAATGAGTTGGTTATGGACTATACAAATGACTTCACAACATATCAATATTTTGAGTCTCGTGAGCATCTGATACGGTTGTAAACCAGCTTTGTATGGTGATTGTGGTCAAATGTTCGGACACGAGTGGTAAGTGTAAACCTCAAGTAATGTTGGCTTGTGAATGTAGTGGGGCATATCGTGCAACCAAACCTGAAACATTGCTTGGGAGAAGTGATGGTGTGCAGGTAGAAGGCGAAGTTAAAGATGAAGAAAATATGGAAATGAAGAGAAATACAAAAATAAAGAAATGTTCATGTACATTTCTTCTAAGGGGTAAACAAGTATCTGAATATGAATGAGAATTAAATGCTGAATGTGGTGTGTATAATCATTCAGTTTCACTTGACTGGACTGGCTATCCATAACAAATAAGTATACAAGTCAACAATAAGGACTTTGAGGTAAATCTCAAATACAATACCTCATCAATAAAGTACAGGAGCACGATTTACATATGTTATTCTAGGCAATGTGAGAAGACTAACACTGTAATGGATATCTTCTTTACACACCTACCAATGTCAAATTATTGTGTGTATTTCTAAAAGTGTTGTTGATGGACTGTACGTATAAGAACAATAGTTATAAGTTGCCTTTGTTATGGATAGTTGGTGTGACGTCGACCAGCATGACATTCCAAGTTGCATGTGTTAACACTATTATTCCTTATCTTGTAGGTTCTTCTATGCTAGGTTCATCCTTTACCACCTCTTGCATATAGGTGGTGTCGTTGTCATCATGATTATGCAAAATGATGGGAAACTGCTTTCAAGGCACAAAACCGATATGTATCAACAACTCGGACTTTGAATAGAGTTGCTCCTACACATTATGCATTTGATTTGTCAAATCAGATTGTTTCATGAACTTAAAGTTATTAGACAATGGACAATTTGTAAGGTAACTTAGATTGAGAATTAAGGGGATTTTTGGCCACTTCTAACAGAAGATTGATGTTATTTTGTGTCATAAACTGGGGAATACTAAAACCACCAAACACACTATTTATAATATGAAAATCAACATGCACACAATCCAAGAGTCATAATCTATAACAAAATATTAACCCATGATTAGCACAAATTTTTCTTAATTTTAGTTAGTATTTTAGCTCGTTTTTATTGTTGATTTCGGTGAAAGTTGGATAGATTGAGCGTATTTTCGTATTTTCTTATCTCCAACTTATTTTATCACTTATTAATTATAATTAATTAATTTTATGTTTATTTTAGGTATTTTAGTTTGGACTTAGTCAAGGATGGGCAAACGAGTAGAGTTTCAGCGAAAACGGGCCGCGATTTGAAGAATTTAAAGCTTCCGAATTTCTATAACGGTTATTCCTTCTGGAACCGTTATAGTAGCCTCCCGACCAAGCCTGCCGAGCACTGCCGACCAGCCCTGTCGAGCACTGTCGACTGCTGCCTGCGTCGCTCGACTAGTCCGCCCGCGTTGACTGATTTACGTCGGTCGACGCCAGAACCGTTATAGTAGCCCTGATCGACGCCAATGCCCACGAACTCTCTGTTGCGTCGATCCTAAACGCGTCGGTCGATGCAAGGTCAACGCGATGACCCAGAATCATGATTTTTAGGGTTTCTTACTGCCCAAGACTTCCCAAAACTATAAATACCCTATGTATTTCATTTTTTAATATACACTATCATATTTATAGGGTTTTAAGGCCTCTTAGGGGCTGACAACCCCAATGAGTGCCCTTTGATTTCTTAGTTTCTCTTAATAATTCTTATTTTTAAATTCTTAGACTTTAGATTAATTTAGATTCAAGATTTCGTCGTGGAACGCTGCAATTTTCTTCGTTTAATTAGTAAGTACTTATCTCTTATGCTCTTTAATTTAGTTCACATGCTTTCAATTAGTTTAATTAGATCTCTTAGAATAATTATTATTTCCATGACGAATTGTGATTATGATTGTGTTGGGATTGTGATGTTGAGATTGATGATTATTYGTAGCTAGATCTWATGGGTCTAGAGCCTAGATTCGTTGTGAACCATCAATTGGGTTTTCCCAAGAGGTCATGAAGACGAATCAAAGCTCTAGAACCCTAGTTTTCTTAAAATCATTAAAAGTCTTTTAATAAATAATTCATAGTTAAATTAATCTTAGATCTTAGATAATTAATTAATAGTTTAGATAATCTTTAGATTTAATTAATTAGTTCGTAGTTTAATTAATCCTTAGGTTTAATTTATTTCTCTTAGTTTAATTAATCTCTAGTTCTTAAAACATCAAACAAAACCCCCCTGTTCGCGTATTAGATTATTTATTTTTATTATTTTCTTATTCGTTAAATCAAACACAAAACGAACTTCCGAATCTAGTCTTCCTTTGAGATCGAAACGAGTCAACTTACCCACGTACAAGTGATCCCGTACTCTTGCGGGCGAGCTTTTTAAAATTGACAACTTTAAATAAAAGTAGGTGCAAAAAGTTCGAATCAAAGTCTTGGCGTTGTTGCCGGGGAAGGCTAAAGTTTGTGATTTTTGGGTTTGCTCTTCGTAACCTTATCTATACTTTTACTTATTTCGTTTATCTTTCGTATTTGTTTGTGATTTTTCTTTTTGTTCATTTTTATCTTCCGCTGGTACGTTTAATCTTGTGCGTTGAGTGTTGTGTATGTAAGGTACATCTCTCGACACCTAGGTTCAAAAACCCAAAAAAAAAAATTTAAATAAAGAGAATGACTAATTACGGTATAACGTCCGATTGGCGTGGCTTTCGAACGACTATCCTATTGAGCTCTAAGATGCGGGATTACGATCTTGACTATTTCTACATAGAGCGAATCCCGATTTTTTATGGACATCCGAGCGAGGATCCAATGAGATTTTTCTAAGAATACGAGGACATTACCCAAATCTTCCCTCTTCTCGGCCTTACGAAAGATCAAGTGAGGATGCGACTCTTCCATTATGCTCTACAAGATCGGGCAAGAAAATGGTTAAATTATGCAGAGCCTGACTCCTTGCGAACATGGGATGAAGTATACGATAAATTCATGTGGAAGTTCTACGCACTTAAAGTAGTATGTGATCGTTGTGGAGGCTGAGGGCATTTGGTGAATACATGCATAGTACCATTTGACGATAAGCCACAAGATCATGATATCGCCATCAAAAATTATACGGGTTATGCCTCCCCCGACTCAATTCCTTCATACCCGAGCTATGGATAATACACCCCACCTATTCCAGATGATTCGGACGAGGATTTAAAGGCGTGGAAGCAAGACCTATCTAAGACTATGGAGAATCTCGAGACAATGTTTGGTCAAATAATGGCTTCTTTAGCAAAAAGGTCAGACGCTATGAACGAACTTCCAAGTCAACCAGAGATGAGATTATTGAGCCTCATACTGTGCCACCTGATGCTTTGATCGATTTTGAGACGGAAATGGTGGTAGAGGCGATCGAGGAGAATACCGACCCGCCTCCCTTATGCCCGGAAATGACATTAAATGTTTTTCAAAATGTTTAGGGGGATATCAACAAAATGGTGGAGTTTGGGGGTGTTCGAGGGATTTGCCATTTGTTTGACGGATTTCTTAATTTTTCCCGAGGTTGATCTTCGCCCTGTGCCCCAATTAACGTTTGATATGTTCGTGGTGATCAACTACTCATTTTTTCGACCTCCAAAGAGAGTTGAAGTTTTTAATTCTTTAACTCCACAACTTGCTTTCCGTGCTCACCTTGGTGATTTAAATTTCCTACGCTTACTTTTGGAGAATACTAAGGCGTGGCACGATCGTCACCTTTTCTTGGATCCGGGATAGCAACGTTCGTAGATGGCGTCGAGCTTTCGACGTTAAACAAGTGCTTCTTGGGAGGCAACCCAAGTATTGGTTTTCTTTTCTTTTTACTAATTATTTTGTTTTTGTTCGTTTGTTTTGTCTTTCTATGTTTTTATTCAAGACGAAGGATGATTGCACATCGCTTTTGGAGGAACTCAACTATCGAATTTTCAGGGACGTTTTCTTACCCCTTTCCTCGTTTAAATTATTTTTCTTTATATTTATGGCAATCAGGGATTGCTGAATTTTTAGATGGGGGGATGGTTGAGTATGATTTATAATTGAAAAATTGTGCAATTTGAAAATTTGAAAATTTTTACGTGATTGATTGCTATTTCTGCGCTGAATTGTGTTTGTTTGGCTTTCCTGTCGAAGTTAACTAAGTATGAATTGATGTTCTTGTCTTTTGAGCGTGCATAAGTGCATAAAATTTCAAAAAATTTATTATTATTTATATATTTTAAAATGGTACTTGGACGCAATTGATTTTACAAAACCTAGAAAACAGCGTCAATTCAAAACTTTTTCATGCAAAAAGCCTGTGAGTAGCCTGAGTAATTATCATCTTTGCATGTGCTTGAATAAGTTTCAGTTTTGATATCTCTTTGAAACCGCTGTGTGTAGTTGACTTTGAAAATGAGGTTAAGGCACATAAAAACCCTATTCCGACCATATCCATATATTTTAGCCACTATAAATTCCGAATGAGCCAATCATAGCCAAATTATCCATGCCTATAGCTCTGAGTGATTTTATTGAGTCGACCCCTACTAACCCATTAAAAGCGTAGGGTAGGAGTTCGTATTTTTATTGGTATTTTGGAGATTTTATTAGGAATTTATGATGTTTATGAACTTTTGTAATTTAGGACCACCATCCGAACAAGAAAAAAAAGAAAAAAAAAGGGGAAAAAAGAAAAAAGAATACCCCATAAAAATTATAATAAGGGGGATAAAAAAAAAGAAAAAGAAGGATGGTGAGTCTAGTTGAATTGTGTTAGTCATTGCCTATGCGCTTTATTAAGGCTTGTTTATTATTATTTATTTTATTATGAAGCCTAATGTTTAAGAGGCAAAGGGTTGAGTTGTAATAAGAAGCAAATTATAAGCTTCAATTGTATTTAAGTGGTTCGAGCAAAAGTCGGTTTTTGGGTTACGAGTTGAGAAATAGCCTATGTATAAAGGCTACGTTATGAGTGTTAAGTGAGGTTTTATTTTGAGCGAGGTGAAGCACATTGCTTCGCGATTAGATTAGGTTGAGTGAGTTATTGGTCACGTTAGATCGTGAGTTAGCCACACAACTTAAATATTCCATACCCGTCCAAAGAGCCTTACATTACAACCCGAAAAGACCTTTTCTGATTCTTACTTCGACAACACACTTAACTTGCGATTGAAAAGAGATTGATTTTTGGTTCTTGTTCATTGTGCTTGTATTTGTATGATTTGAGTAAATACATGTCCCAATAAGAAATTCTTGAGTGCTTGAGCGTACACTTATATATATCACCTTTTGTGAGGATGCATGATTTTGTTTTTGAAGCGACAATGTAATAAAGGTGGAGTGTTTGAAGTTGCGTTGCATGTATCTATATTTTCAAAATTATCTATGTAGCACAACACGACTCATTGCTTGAGCTTATTTTCTTTCTTGTTATACTTCGAATTTATCGTTTGTTCGAGGATGAACAAATCAATTAAGCGTGGGTTATTTGATTAGCACAAATTTGTCTTGATTTTAGTTAGTATTTTAGCTCGTTTTTATTGTTGATTTCGGTGAAAGTTGGATAGATTGAGCGTCTTTTCGTATATTCTTATCTCCAACTTATTTTATCATTTTTTAATTATAATTAATTAATTTTATGTATATTTTAGGTATTTTAGTTTGGACTTAGTCAAGGATGGTCAAACGAGTAGAGTTTCAGCGAAAACGGGTCGCGATTTGAAGAATTTGAAGCTTCCGACTTTCTATAACGATTATTCTATCTGGAACCGTTATAGTAGCCTCCCGACCAGCCCTGCCGAGCACTGCCGAACAGCCCCGCCGAGCGCTGCCGACAGCTGCCTGCGTCACTCGACCAGTTCGCTCGCGTCGACCGGTTTACGTCGGTCGATGCCAGAACCGTTATAGTAGCCCTGATCGACGCCAATGCCCACGAACTCTCTGTTGCATCGATCCTAAACGTGTCGGTCGACGCACGGACGCGATGACCCAGAATCGTGATTTTTAGGGTTTCTTACTGCCCAAGATTTTCCAAAACTATAAATACCCTATGTATTTCATTTTTTAATATACATTCATATTTCTAGGGTTTTAAGGCCTCTTAGGGGCTGACAACCCCAACGAGTGCCCTTCGATATCTTAGTTTCTCTTAATAATTCTTATTTTTAAATTCTTAGACTTTAGATTAATTTAGATTCAAGATTTCATCGTGGAACGCTGCAATTTTCTTCGTTTAATTAGTAAGTACTTATCTCTTATGCTCTTTAATTTAGTTCACATGCTTTCAATTAGTTTAATTAGATATCTTAAAATAATTATTATTTCCATGACGAATTGTGATTATGATTGTGTTGAGATTGTGATGTTGAGATTGATGATTATTGGTAGCTAGATCTAATAGGTCTAGAGCCTAGATTCGTTGTGAACCATCAATTGGGTTTTCCCAAGAGGTCGTGGAGACGAATCGAAGATCTAGAACCCTAGTTTTCTTAAAATCGTTAAAAGTCTTTTAATTAATTAATTCATAGTTAAATTAATCTTAGATCTTAGATAATTAATTCATAGTTTAGATAATCATTAGATTTAATTAATTAGTTCGTAGTATAATTAATCCTTAGATTTAATTTATTGCTCTTAGTTTAATTAATCTCTAGTTCTTAAAACATCAAACAAAAATCCCCTGTTCGCGTGTTAGATTATTTATTTTTATTATTTTCTTATTCGTTAAATCAAACAAAAAACGAACTTTCGAATCTAGTCTTCCTTTGAGATCTACACGAGTCAACTTACCCACCTACAAGTGATCCCGTACTCTTGTGGGCGAGCTTTTTAAAACTGACAACTTTAAATAAAAGTAGGTGCAAAAAGTTTGAACCACGTAATAGTACATAATCCTCTCACTTATAATTCATAATAACTATAGTCTACGAACATAATCCATATACACAAATAACCGTGGCGTGCACGTCCATGACCCTCTGACCGTCCCCGACCAATAAATAGTTTTGCATGTGTAGAAGGTCCCTCAAGTGCAGTATACGCCTGGTATACAAGAGGTATGAATTGGCTCACCTCAAGGTCCTCATCTCCCGCACTCCAATGTGAGACTATAGGCCACAACAAATTATGATCTGGAGTGTTGTTCCCCCACGTATCCTCATTTATGACATTAGATTTAGAATATCTAGAAGATTTCCTCCGCTCGGGGTTTTCAACAGTTGGATGTGAGACTTTTTCGTATAGGGCCATGTAATTAGATACACACTCCCAAGAAGGATTATCATTCCTGCCGAAATGATTCTCAATTAGGAGATGATTGTTCCACTATCAAAACACTTCTCAAGAGTCCCCCAATCAATCTTAGATGAGGTACCTCTATATACAATCTTACCAACTAGGGAAGGTGCTATAATAGTCTGTGCAAATTCATATTATCTAAGAACCCTACCCGGATGGTACAACTCATCATAATCAAGCACACCAATGCAACCATGGAATAAAGTGATAGTCCATAGTTGAAACTTTACCCTAACTCCCTCATCATACGGGGTCCATAAAACTTATGAATAAGACTTTCATCACCATTTACGTAAAACAATTATTAGTGCATAGACGAACTCAAAAAATGGTTGAACATAGTTTAGAATGAAATAAGTAAAAACTCACTTAGGTCGTGGTCATGTCATCTAATTGCTTTTGTGTGGCCTATACATTCTATAATGATAGTCCTGGGTGCCCTTTGGGTAATCATCTATTTGCCAGCGATTGACCCAACTGGAAATACACATTACATGAAGGTCTCAATTCTGGTAAGCGCTCATATATCCATGATTACACACAAACAACACAATTTGCGAAATCTTCACACTTATTACCAAAATAATAAAAGTAATAAAATCTATGAGTAAAGTAACAATAAATTCATAATAATTGAATGTCAGCTTCAATAGGATCGAATAACCGGCCATGTGCTTCACTTTTGTCTGAGATGTGTCACCAAGTTATTTGTATAAATATTCTAGTGTGGCACCTCCTCATGAGCGAAAGAGAGCAGCCACACACATACATCACATACACTCTAGCTGTTTGTTATAATACGAAGGATCTCCAAACTTAACCTTATCCTCAAAGGTGGAGCACAACCACTCCAACTTCACGTAGGACCCCCTAGCACCTTCAATTGCATCTTTACACACATCTGCCGACACATACAAAACTCATCAATTGTCTTTGGCTTGTAGATATGCCACGAACATAGAAGACGACCCTGAATCAGTAGACTAGTAAGATAGTACATGTAATCCAATGTGATAGTCATGTATCTAAATGGAATATTGAATGTATTGGTTTCAGGGTGCCAACGCTCCACAAAGGCTTCAATTAAGTTTCTATTACAACCCTCATATGAGGTGTTCCTCATATTCCATAAGCCATTATTGCAAAATAATTCCTTCCACAATAACATGATTCTTAAAAGTTCTAAGCACTGATCTATCTTCTGGACCACGTACACTCTCTTCACCATCATTGTTGCCTTGTTCCAGAGCATCCTCTTCATTCAAGTTCAAGGGAACACTCTCATTCACATTTGGGGGTTGCCCCCTCTCACTCTCATTAAACGGCAGTAGACATAGTAGTAATTGGGCTTCTTCTCTTTCTTTTTCTTCCCTTTCTCTTCTCGCCGAAGTTGTGACCTTTCTAACTTGTCTACAATACACTAAGATTCAAAAAATGAAAAAACCAAATCAATACATTAAAAATAACAAATCAACACATTTTTCAATCAGTACTGAACAAAAATTGCACCAATTTTTATTTGGTACTGAACAAAAACCTGTGCAATTTTCGTGTAGTTTTGAACGAAAATATCTTTAGTTTTTGGTCATTTTGTAACAAGACTTGGTGGGACTTTTGGTCATTTTTGTATAAGAGTTGATGAAATCTTATTTCCCTTCCTACCAAAAATAATCCCAATTTTTGTTCACTTCCCACCAAAAATTGGTACGAACCCTAGTTTTTAAAAATTACAAATTCATAGTTACACACCTGTATTTTCATGTTAATATCAACCTAAGCTCAATATATAACTATGTTTAGACAACGAAATCCATAAATTATGTATACAAAACTTGAAATTGATTAAAACAAATTCAAAAACTTCAAACCAGAAAAATGGCAAAACCTACCTATATCAGTTAGGTGTTGGTTGACTGACATGGTCCTGGGTCACCTCGCCGGTGGTTGGTGGTGGGTTGGAAGTTTTTGGTGGTGGAGTCATTGATTTCTTCTTCTCTTTTCTCTTGTTTTGTTCAGGCCCATCTGTTCCCTCCCGTATTTTCTTTCCTTTTTTTAAATGGGTGTAGTTAGTAATGTGGATTGGGGAATTAATTTGACATATTATTTTCAAGGGTAGTTTAGGTAATTAATTATGGGTGTGATTAGTTCAAAAAATATGGTTCAAATAGTATACGAGTGCGGTTAGTAATCACACTGGTGCAGATAAAATTGGCCTTGACTTTTTTGGGAAGAGATTTCTCGTGGTCAAATGGATAAGTAGTAGATGAATGCATTTTGTTCTACAATTAGAGTGTGATTTAGTGATGATGTGGCATCGTGTGTTTTATTATGCTATATCAAGTTGGATTTTCAAAATTAGCCCAACAAATTAGTAAGATGTTGTTACGACAAACTTTTGCTGCTGAGCGACTAATAGATTGCAGGCTTCATTAATTCAACGTATGATTCTTGGGGAAAAGACTCTTTAAAGAGAGGATTTTTGGCGACCTACAATTAGTGAATAGCTCATATCCAGTCGTCTTCGTTGGAGTTTATGATTATAGTTAATATTTGTCTTATAATTGCTTTTATTATATTATAGTTGTGTTAATGGGCTTGAGCCTCAGCTTAATAATAATAGATAATGTGTTTGTGCCTTATAGTAGTGGTATTTTTCTTAGTGGGCTTTAGTAGAGTTTTTAATGGTATTATGATTTTTAATGGAATAACAAGAAATTAGTTTGCAAAAATCCATATCCTTCTCTATGTATCTTTTTCCCCAGTTCTTCTCAAACTCCCTCATTTTTATCAATTTCTATCTCTTGCGAATTTCCAGCAATATTTAAAATACAAAAAAATCAAGTTCAAAACAATAAGACTCGAGGATTGAAGGGATAATCGAGATGATAAGCAAGGTATAGGCATTTCATTACAAGGTAATTTTCTTTTCTACTTTAGATTTGAATAAATATAATTACGCATAATTTAGTGTTCGTATATTACGATATGATTATGAAATCCCACACTTCCACATAAATTCGATTTGATCGACTAACTCGAATCATATTCGACCTGAATCTGATCCGATACCCGATTAGTTTCCCATAAGTGGTATCAGAGAGAGGTTTTGATGTATATGAACTAAATTTGTGTTATTAGATTTACTTAAGAGTGGTTTAGAATATGATCTTGCATAATGTGATGTGGGAATGCGTGAGACATTTTATGATTAATGCCTTGCATTGGTATTTGATAGGATCTATATACACCAAAAACTTAAAGGGTATAAGATGTTGTAATTATTGAATTAGATTCGGTGTTGTTTAAAATAAACTCTTGTACTTTTCCTTGTGTAAGAGTGTGCAGTCATTTTGTAAACTCTATTCCGTGATATTAGACCATTGGATCAATAAAATCCTCACATTCATGACTTGTAAAGGTTCAATATGAATAGACTGTTGGATCAAAGAAATTCTCACATTCATGACTTGTAAAGGTTCAGTATAAATGGTGGAGATTTAAATTAGGTGAATCAAAAGTTGTCAATTTCTCCCCTAGATTCATGTGCAGTTGTGTTACAAAAGTTGATACGTAAGATCTAACTGTTGGGTTGTTCTAAAACTTGGTTAGATGAACCAAGACTCATGGAGGATGATTTAATGGCAGGGATCAGGTTTTGAGTCTTTGATTGTCAGAGGTTTATGTTTAATAATAGATTGTTGTTTCTAGTTGTATGGTGTGATTTAACGGATCGATCGACACATCATGTTTATTTAATTCTTACCCAAATAATTTAATAATATATATGATATATGTAAATTGCATGTGATATGTTATTCACGTAGCCCAAACCAAGTATTTCATGCATCATAATAGTTGAGTTTTTTAATTGTTATATAAAAGTGTTTTCTATATTTAAGAATGATATATAATTGTTTTATATCCTTATTCCCTTAATTATTTTGATAATATAAAGGGATGAAAAATATATCAATAATTGATTAAATTTGTTGATTTAATTTCTTAAAGTTAGATTATTAAATTAAAACTTCCATCAATGGACTAATATGATTGAGCTTTACTATTAATACATACTATGTTTTATAACTTAAATATTTTGAAAATATTTATTATAAAATAATGAGTGGAAGAGGGATCTATGACGATTAGATCCTATGATCTCCACTAATGACAAAAGAAACGTGAGATTTTAATGATACCAGGAGACGCTTTGATTTCGTATCCCTATGGATGACACTACTGCAGAATCTGCATTCCACGGCGCCTCATCCACGACGGTTCTGGGAAACTGCCATTAAATATATTTTTACGATGATTTTCCAGAAAGCCGATATTAAATCCATAATGTAACGGCGGTTCTCTTAAAACTACAGTAGAATCCTACATTTACGGCGGTTATCATAGAACTGACGTTAAATCTGAACTAATTGACGTCGGTTCATAAAGAACCGCCGTGAATTAACAAGTATTCACGGCGGTTCCTTAAGAATCATCGTTAATAGTTCATACCTTAAATCAGTTCGCTGAATTTAACGTCGGTTCCATTAGAATCGTCGTGAATTTGATGATATTTAACGGCGGTTCCGTTAAAACCACCGTAAAAAGTAGTCTGTCATGTCACTGATCTTTGTCTTGCTCAAGCAAGTTGTTTCAACCGTTGATCCGTGTCTCATCCGACGATCTACATTAAATATTAAAACAAGAATATATATATATATTAAACCAGAAAAACAATAAATATTAAACCAAAAAACCCTAGCCCCCTTTCGGTTCATCGCTGATTTTACAAACCTAATCCAATGCATCACAAACCTCGTCTCTGTGGATCTCGTCGCCAATGTCCTACTCGCCGGCGGCTCGTCGCCATCGATGATTCACTCTGTTGAAGAGATCCCCGATTTCACGCCCAAAATCCACCCCCTCTACGTCAACGTGGGGACTCACCCCGGACCGGCTACCGGCGATGATGATGGCTGCCCAGGTGGTCAACGAGCGTAACAGGCCTTGGGTGCTGGATCCCGTGGCTGCCAGAGCTTCCGGTTTCCAGTTGGAGGCCTGTTTGGAGCTACTGAAATTGAGGCCTACGGTTTTCGGATCTTGAATTCTGGTAATTGTTTACATTTTTATTTTTCCACCAATTTTGAACCAGGCCATTAATTTGATGAATGCTCAGATACGGATTCAAAAAAGAATTAAACCATGAAGTTTTGTATTCTAGTTTGGTTTTTTGTATTTTTATTCATTTTTTAGCTGTTCTACTTGATTCCCTGACTTTGTTTTTGTGAATCTATCGGTTGAAGTGCATATTTACTTGTGTACTTAACTGAGGTGAAACCGACAAAGGAAAAAGAAAATTGATGTTGGAATAAAGAAGTGGACCTAATGTGCTCGGGTGTGGACAACCTTAGTAAATTTGGATTGTAGCGAAGAAGATTGGTGGAGACAACCTTGGACAGATGAAGAAATGGAGAAACTCAGCATAACCATGTCTGATTTTGAGGTAACATATGTTTTGTTCATTTCTGGTTCCTTTTTTAATGTTTGCTCGTATTTTGATACATATAATCTTTTTGAATCACAGGAAGCTGCGAAAATGGTTCAACCTTCTTCTAGAAGGGAAGGGTTTTCTGTTATACCAAATGTGAACTGGGATTATTGGAGGTCTTAATTTGCTTACATAGGAGTTTGATCGTTATGTAGTTAGGCGTATAAATTTTTCCTGAAGATTATGAGGTAACTTGTTTCACTTCCTAATCTATTTGAGTGATCTAGATTGATTTTGCAATAAATCTAAACTCGTGCTACCCTCTTCGTAAGTTTTACTCGATACCTGCGTGTAATTTGGAGATATCAAAGTGTTATATGTTTGATCTCTCTAAACTGAGCTAACTAACAACCTTCGAAAGAGGAAGAACTTGCTGATGGATGATTTTCGTAATTATCCTTTTATTAAGTGACAATCAGAAGAGTTTGTGGCCTTGAATAAGTTTATCAATTCTGTAGGATTTTGGGGTGGACTTGGAGACAAGATTTTCGCTTTATGGTCCTCCCGGCTGCGGAAAGACATTGATCGCCAAAGCTGTTTCTAATGAAGCAGGAGCGAATTTCATACATATCAAGGTTCTCTTTTTAGGTTTTACTTAACCATAATTTTGTTTCAGACAATAGAATTTCATTGATTTCTGACTGTATTACTTTGTTCTACATCAAGGGCCCAGAGCTTCTGAATAAATATGTTGGTGAAAGTGAGTTGGCAGTACGTACTATATTCAGCCGTGCAAGGACATGTGCTCCATGCATACTTTTCTTCGATGATGTATTCTTTTTCTTCCCATCTTTGTAAGAAAAGTAAGTGCATGCTTACTTGTGTACTTAAATATGAGGTTGTCCAAGGTTGTCTCCATTTCTTTTAAACCTAATCTGTTTTATTTCCTGTCTTTGTTATTTGATTTCCTCTCTTTATTTTTCCTTTTCTTTTTTATGCATAATATTTAGGGTTAATTGCAAAACAACCCCCTGAAGTTTAGCCTAATCACAAAATACTTTTTATAATTTTTTTTTTACAAATATCCCTAACATTTGTTTGTGTATTAATGTACCCTTGAGACAATTCTTTTTTTGGGTAATTAGACTAAACCTTAGGGATAATTTGTGTAATTATCTCTAGTGAATTTATATGTATAGCTGGTTAGACTTGAAAACATTTTTAATTCAGGGATATCTTCAATATGGAGCTTCCTCTGTTTTAAGCCCTGATAACACACTGGCACTCATCAACAAAGAAAAATTTATATGCAAGCTAGAAGCTATTTTGTTTAGAAAATATTGTCAATGCTTAATTTATATATTTCCCCAATTTACCAGTTAGTACATTTACACTATATATCTCTTTTGTTTGATTTTATTTAATGACAAAGAGTCCGGGTTCTTAACGTCGATTTTGACTTTGTTTAGAATTTATTTCCTTTCATCGATTTTTGTGTAATAATATATCTCTCTCCTCTTTACAGAAAGTTGAGAAGTTTAAGCTAAGCCAACTGTTGCAGCATAAGCAATCCCTTTTGTATTTTATCATTTTGCACACTCATTTATTGTAGCTATATAAACCAGGTATTTTTTTTTATTTCTGTACCTTATTTCTACTTGTGTGTGTTTTGAATGTGTAATTTAGTAATTATTTGTTTCCTTTTGCTGGGTTATTTTGTTGATGCTAAACTAAGTTATTGCTGGTGGGTTTTTCTTCTCTGTTTGTTCGTGTGTGTGTGTGTGTGTGTGTGTGTGTTTTGAGTAAACTAAATTATTGCTTTTGTTATGCAAGGTTGTGAATAAGAAAAATATATACTGTTTAATCTTCAGAGGTGTACACCCAGAGGTTAGTTCTTAACGTCGATTTTATTTTTACCATAACTTGATGATGTTTTCGTTGCAGATTGAAGTTCACCGATACAACCATTGATTCTGGACGTCTTATACTGCAAACCTCATTATTCGTAGCTCTTCAAATAAAAAGGGAGATACAACCATTTGCTCAAGTCTGCATCCATGAAACGTCCGACGGCTGTTGTTCCAGATTCTTGATCGCAGCTCGTCCGTATTTGTCCATTTACAAGTGCTTGCATGTGTGTGTATTTTTATTTTTTTTTCAATCTCTTTTTGCAAACTTGAAGTATTTGTTTTATTAACTGTCTCGGCTTCGTTTCCCAGCTGAGTGTACTACTACTGGGCCTTATTAAACATTCGGACACGTGGTTGTAATTTGAACTATTTAATAGTAGAGTGATGAACATTTATGAGAAAAGTGATATAAAAATAATGAATCTCTAGAAATTGGTGCACCTGCTTTCGTTTAAATCTTTGTACTACTTTCTAGAAGGTATTTTTTAATATCCGTTCTGGAAAATAGACTTTATAGAAGGTATTTTGAAAGAACCGCCATAAAATATACAACAGACTTTGTAGAAGGTATTTTTTAAGAACCGTCGTAGAATCCACCACCGTTTTTTTTACGACGGTTCTTAAACCGCTGTAAAAATCATCACTTTCTATGGCAGTTCAAGAACAACCGTCGTAAACAACTATGGCGGTGGATTGAACGGCGGTTCCAAAACCGCCGTAAAAAGCCTCAAAAAACTACCGTTAAATCTCCTGTCTGCAGTAGTGTGACCTTCATTAAAATCAACATTCAAGTCTTAGTCTACGAAATGATAGAGTTTTAAATTTAATTCTTAATCTTCCTAACATACGACAACGCTTTTGGATTAAGTTTTAAATTTCAAAATAGTGGTTCACGCTCATAAGGATACATATCAAATCATTTGAATGTATCTAGAACAAACTAAAAGGTGTTAAATAAATAAATGAAGGTGTGTGAGAATTTTATTATTTATTTATTATTGAGATAGTCTCAATTCAAATATCATTGACTTTGAACTACCCTATGGGGGTACTTCGATGTGAGATTCAAATACCTAAACGTTCCTAAACTGTATTTGTATGTGATATTCATTCATTTATTATACTATCACTATATTTATCTTTTAGCAATTATGTCTAATTCTATTCTTGCTATTAAATACGATATGAAATGGGGAAGATTTATAAGTAGAAAAGTAACATAAGTATTTCACTCGTATGTGTTAACTCCAAATTTATTTTTATGGATGAATGTTATCCTGACACCTATGTAGATGCCACTTGTAACGTACAAGAAGCATACTCAGAATGGATAACATCTAACACCAACGCTCGTATATACTTGTTAGCCGTCATGAACAGTGTGCTTAAGTTGAAACATAACGTATTAAGAATATTTATAAGATAATGAAGTCTTTGCAAGTTATGTCCGTCCAATATTATATTCAATCAAGTGAGACAATCGTTTTCGAGTTTAAGTCATCTTCCTTCATGGAAATGAAGATAAAGGGACAAGGAGTGAATCAAAACAAAATGGAAGGAAATATTCTAATGGCAAGAAGAGAAGTCCATCAAATAAATAAAAGGTAAAGTATTTCCACCGTGGTATTATAATTGCTCCAAATACCTCGTCAAACTAAAGAAGAAGAAGAAAAGTATATTTAATTTACTAGTTCTTGAAAAATATTGAGTAGCAAGAGATTTTTGTACTTAGATATTTGATTTGAGTACTACTAATCATGTGTGTTCTTATTTAAAAATGCTTAGTTCTTCAAAGCTTCCCGAAGTGTCTTTGATAATATGAGTTGACAATGATGCAGTGATTTCGGTAAAGTAGTGGGAGTTAAGCTTAATTTTAGAGATATGGTTATTTTTCGTAGAAATATAATTTATGTTTCAAAGTTTCAAGAACAATTATTCACTTTCTTTTTAATAACAATGGGGATGTTATTTATAAGAATAAGTTTTAATACAAAGTTGAAAATGAACTCTAGTTTATTAAGTCTAGTTAACAATCCCTACTAATTGTCGAATTATTTAAAACAGGATATCTCAGATCTAAAAAGCCAAAGTTATCTCAAGATGATGAAACATATCTTTGTCATCTATGGATAGTACATATTTCACTAGAAATTATAAACAAGTTAATAAATAATGATCATTTAATAAATCTAAACGTTGACACTCTTCTTGTTTTTAAATCATATCTAGAATGAGAAAAAAACTAATTGACCTTTCTCGAAAAAGGGAATTAGAGTAAAAGAACCTCTGGAGCCTCGTGCATAGTGATGTTTGCGGTCTTATGACCATTCGAGATGGAGATGATTTTGAGTACTTTGTCATGTCCATTGATGATTACTCAAAATTAAGATATGTTTAGTCATGCATAAAAATTTTATAACTTTAGAATTCATGGAATTTCATGTAGAAGTTGAAAAGTAGCTAGGCAAGTCTTTCAAGTATCTGTGGTCTGATTGAGAGAACTAACATATTAATACAAAGTTCAAAAATCACTTGCTAGATTATGGTATCTTTTACCAGCTTGCATCACCTAGCACCCCTCAGCAAAATGGTGTTGCTGAAAGGAGAAATCATACTTGTGCTTAATTTTCTTAGGTCAAAGATGAACAATATGCCACTGTCAGATTTATTCAAGGGTTGAGAAATTGAAATGACAGTTTACATTTTACAAGTAGTTCCATCTAAGTCAATAAAAAAAACCCTAGCTTTGTGGAAATGGAGTAAAACTAGTTAACACTACTTCGGCATATGGGGGTACTCAGTACACATACTGAAAGGAGAGACTTAAAAGTTGCATCCATATTCAGAAGTGTGTAAGTTCATTAGTTATCTCAATGAAATGATATGAGATTTATTTTATGATCAATTAAAAACAAACAAATAAAACACATAAGTAAAATAATGGAGAATCCAATAATAATAAAAATCTAATTCTAGTTCAGTTTCCACTCTCGTTCCACTCATCTAACCAACCACAATATCATAATCCATTCTTCATATGCGACTAAAAACCATAAGTAACAATAAGCACTGCTACTCGAATTTGCCATTATCATTTACTCAATTAAAATAAGCTCTTTAATTGATTCTAATTATTGAATAACCTAAAATAAGCTCTCTAGATTAAAACCAACAACAACATTAATAACCAGGCAAATAGGTTAATCTAAGCAATAAACACATAAGCTCGGTTTATTCAACCTATGTTGTGTTGTCCCTAACGATGCGCAATCATTAGTTGCTACGAATGAAATAGAAATTACGACAATTACACGGGAAGCAATCCTATTTCTAGAAATAGATAATCAATCCCTAACCTAGGTGATCAAGTTAAATTAAGAATTAAGCAATCATAAATTAAAAATAGAATCGCATATGAAGAACAAAAGATGATATTGCATAAATTAATTATAACATAGTTTCACGAGGGTTTCAACATCCCTAAAACTAGATAATAAGTTAACTCACTCATGGAGTTAATAAAATAAAATAAAAGGTTCAGATAAACAAACATAATCCTTGAGAAAATAGGAGAAACGATGTGTAGAACTTGAATTTTGCGTCTATGGAACTCCTTGGAACCCTAGGATATGTTATATGTGTCTCTGGGATGAAATAAGGTTGGGTTTATATAGGAGTTTTAATTGTTTCCACGTGAATTTCTTGCCAAAAATAGATCCAGCATGTATAGTGTCAATAATACTATTTTTCTCGAGATTGATTATATGACAAATTGCAGGCCTCAAAGTAAATTTGTACTCGAGAAGTTACTTTCTGATGAGATTAAGTTGTTGGATAATCATTGATACCACAAAACCTATTCAGAATGTCATTTCAACTTGAAGTAGTGGGAGGGTGATTAGACCACCAATATGTTACTGTTAAATCAAAGAGGCAAATGTTGTCGTCTCCAATGGGTTAGATAATGATACATAGTCATTAAAAAAGATGATAGAAGATTATGATAAAGAGAGGTAGCCCAGAGCCATCGACCAAGAAATGGAGTCTCGTACTCTAATATTGTTTGGGTTCTCTTTATATTCTCCTAAAGTTGTAAGGACCATTGGGTGTGAATGGATTTATAATAGAAATATATTTTGAGTATGGGAAAGTCAAGACTTTAAAAGCAAGGCTAGAGGTTAAGGTTTTCACCCTAAATGAGGGACTCAACCATGAGGTATCTTTCTCATTGTAGTAATGCTCAAGTCCATCCACACACTACTAATAGATGAATGTCAAGACAACCAATTTTGAATGATCATCCAGATGATGAAATCTATATGTAACAATCACATGGTTAATAGCTAAAGGCCAATAACAGAAAGCCTACAAATCGCTTGAATCTATTTATGGATGAAAGCGAACCTCAAGGTCATGGAACCTAAAATTTGATATGACGATCAAGTTGTTTTTTTTTTTGTTTTTTTTTTTTTGGTTTGACCAAATTATGGATATACCTTGTGTTTACAAGAAAATCAAAGAGAAAGTGAAATATTTAGTGATTTACGTACATGACATTATTCTACACATTGAGAATGATTAAATATGTTATTCACGTGAAGATTTTAGCTATCCAAGAAATTACAAATAATGGATTTAGGAGAAGAAAATTTTGTTTTAGGAATTTGAATAGTTCTCAAGACTAGATTATTGGAATTGATTAAAACTACTTGTATAGGTAAGATGTTATTTCATTATAGAATGCAATATTCCAATGAAGGTTTCCTACCAATCTGATATGGAGTCGCACTAGTGGAAAAAAGTCGATTAGAGGCGGTTCAAAACAGCCTTTGGAGGCGGTTCTGAACCGCCTCTTAAGCTACCGACGCTTAAAGTAAAAAAAGCCGGGCGACGGTTCAAACCGCTGCTTAAAAGAGACGCCAGGTGGCGGTTCTAAGATCAAACCGCCACCAGAATATCGAAATTAGGTCAAGAACCGACACCAAAACTAGTACCAGGCGGCGCTTCTTTGTCAGAAGCGTCACCAATAATACTGAAAAATAACATCGGTTTTTGAGGAACCGATGTCGTTGACATATAGAACATTAACATCGGTTTGAATATAACCCATCTAGATCTCCAAATAAAAATTAAATAAAATAGAATTAATTGTCCATTTTATTTTACCGGTCCTCATTTCAACCTATAAATACCAAACAATCGCAATTTATTCATATTTCATGAAAATTAAATTAATCAACATCAAATGTTAACAAAAGCATTCAATATACTTAAAAATTATTTTACATTACAATTTTACAAGAAAAATATAAAAAAATATTTTACATTACATTACAATATTTATTAGCATCAGGAAACTGTATTTTTACACAATAATATATAATAAACGTATGTCACTTCTACTAGTTCTTTAATCAATGTGTTGATCCACATGCGGATCAAGCCTTTGCTGTTGTTTCAGCAGTGACTAGTTTGGTTTCAAGAGTTTTCTCATATTCTTCGATGGATTTAAAGAGTTCCGAGAAGTTACCCTTTCCAAATCCTCCACAAKCGCCTTTCTGGTAAACCTTTCCTTGTTCGTCTTTCAGCATGCACCCTATTCTCTGGATTATCTCTATGAATATCGTTGGCCTGCACACAATAACACTCCCACAATTATATCCTTATTTCTCATCGACCTGTAATTGCATTAACACTAATCAGGATTACTATTATTACCACTATTTCAGTAACAGCTCAAACGTTTGGTAATTTGACTAACTAAATTAATTACTATCTACTCTATCTACTTAAGTGGAGCTTTAACAACAAGCTACAAAAAAAAATTAAAAATTGAATACGTGACAAATAAAACGATAGGTGATGTAAATGAACATAATAATCCAAGTCTTTAGGAGAATATTTTCTGAAAAAGCAAAAAAGGAAAAGAAAAATACTCCACTCAACTGTATGTAGCGTGCAGAGCATGGAACTTACTTTTACTATGTTGTTACTTTATTGTGTGGTACGAATTAATGTGTCGCTCGCTTCATATGATTAATAAATAATGAAGGAACCAAAGAAATCCCCATTCATGAAATATTTTTCCACTAATTATTACCCTCTTCAACAGCTCAATCATAAATTCACATTAAAGCAAACGATAAAAATGAAAATGGTTAGGATCCATTCATACCTGTCATCCACAGGCTTAGTGAAAATCTGAAGCAAAGTCCCCTGATCATCCCTATCCACCAATATCCCCAACTTCTCACACTCCTCAATCTGCTCATCACTCAAAACATCTCCGGCCTGACCCTTCAGATTCCGATAATAAGTAGGTGGCGGCGAAGGCATAAATTCGAACCCACCGATCCCGCTCCTCTTCCTCATCTCCCTCTTCCACCGGCGAAGGCATACTGTTTCCTGCACATAATAAATAGCATCGACACGATTAAATTAATTTTCATCCTTTATTTCTTTCTTGTTCAGGGATAATTAATTACAAAGAGCTCCAGTTGTCTCTTAAATTTACAAATACCACCCTCTTCAGGGTCCACTTCATAAAACAAAAACAAAAGACAACGGGTATTAATTTGAAAGATAATTGGGTCTTTTTGTAATTAACTAAACACGGGGTAGTTTTCGTAATTAACCATTTTTGTAAAATGTGATTAGACATTTTAGTTTTCCCCTTGGTCATTTTTTATTCCTGTTTCTTATCACGGTATTGCCATACACCAGGGATTGGGGATTTCGGAATATGTAATAATATTGAGAAGATAAATCGAACCTCGCAGGGAGATGATCGTGAGGGCGATTATATGGAGTCCACACGGGCTCACCAATAGATAGCCGCATCGCCTGCATAAAAAAACTTAACAATCAAGACACGCATCTTGAAATTACATGAATATACTTAAAGGTGCACATTCTCAAATAATTGCACAGTTTAAAACGACAAATAAAAGATGAAAATCAACAAAAAGTGAAAGCTCATCAAAGGAAACAATAATCAATCCCTTGTATTAAAACCCACATATGAAATGGTCTAAATAGGCTAGTACACGCTATTCTGAGCTTTACCTTAATATAGTTGTCTTAATCAAGTGTAAAACGGTGATAAATTCCAGCTGGCAAAACAATCATGGATCCTTTCTTCACCCAAACACGGATCCAAGCTTCATCTCGATCACGCACATCAAAATAACCTTCAACATGATAAATTTTATTTTTACGAACGAGAATCAACACAGTAAAATGTAAGAAAATCACCAAATGAAGTAGTTAATCATCATGAACTAACCACTCCCCGCAACACAATAACGAATCTCCTCATCTGTATGAAGATGTTCTTCAAAAAAACTCTTGATCTTCTCTTCGTAATTTGGCAGTTTTTCTGGGCAAACTTCGCAAAAGTCCTGAAATTATTTCAAAAGTTCCATTAGATTAACCACAAACTGGAAGTAAAACTTAAAAGATTATAAAACCAAGGGATAATTACAAAGAGTACCACTTGAGGTTCGACCTAATTAACTTAAATCCAAAATTACAAAGATACCCCCAAGGTTTAGTTCATTGTTAAATTTAAGGGTCTAAATGTAATATTATTATAAATGTGAAGGGGGTTTTTGAATGTCTTTTTGCTTATGACGGGGTAAATGTAAGACATAATAAAATCTCAGGGGTGTTTTTGAAGTTTTGAAAGTTAGATTGGGTCCTTTTATAATTATCCCTAAAACTAAAAGATAACTTCAATTGCCCTCACTTTATGACTAGCATACCATGTAAGTATAACCACGAGCTTCACGAATTTTTTTCAACTCTGGATCTGTTTCATAGTTGTCTGCATCTAACCTCCAGCTCAGCACTCCGATCTCTAAATCGCAAAGCAACTCAATTCAGAATATCAATAATGAAAATGGAATTAAACTATTAGCAACAACAGTTCATCATATGCTTTAACCACTTATAGCCAAGAATTAGGGTTTTTAGGAAATCGAGATCCATTCTCACACCGATGATCCATGAAACTAGTACACTTAAGGGAACCTGATTTTTCAAGAATGTCACATAATTAAATACTATATTG
>BMAC01000163.1:412297-463660 GCA_014905375.1 Phtheirospermum japonicum
ACTCAAATAAAATAAAAAATCAGCGGCCCCAAATCCGAAACCCCACCTTTTCATTTTACATTCCCGACCACACATATTTCTCTTTCTACGACCCAGCTATGCAGATTCCGGTGATCAATCTCGCGCCCTACTTGAAATTATCTGGAAAATAGGCGAGCCCCGACAAATAGAAGCTCGATCCGGTGCTAAAGAGTTTGTAAAGAGCCGCCACGGTACAGACCTTGGATACAGCTCCCTCTTTTCCCCTCTCTCTGTGTTTCATCGATTCCTTCGCCAAATTCACTAATGGCGAGTCTATGGCGAGCCGCGATGGGCTCGGTCCAAGCCGGAGCCGACGATTACTATAAGTGGCGGTTGTAATTTTCAACCGCCTCTAATAGTTAACTTGGGGTGGCGTTTCTATGTCAAACCGGCACCAAAACCGGCCGAATATTGGTGGCATTGTATAAGCCGCGCTTCTTTAATGAACCGCCACCCGGTGTTTTTTTTTTTGTGACGCTTCCCAAAGCAAGCACCTCTTTAACTATTATTGGTGGCGGTTGTTATTTAATAACCGCCACCCGTCCGAAATTTTTAATTTTTTTATATTTATAAGCGACGGTTCTTTGCTAATAAGCGTCACCTTTGCACTTTTTGCAGCGGTTCTTTTTTGAACCGTCACTTATGCAGCGCCTCTAATTGACTTTTTTCCACTAGTGTCGTTTTCTCTAAGAGGACCAGAGATGCATATCATATGCCTATGCGGTATGGATAGTCAATCGATTTTAATCTAATCCACTAATTGATTATTGAATATGAGTCAAGAACATTCTCAAATATCTTAGGATAACGAGAAATTATATATTTTTCTATTTGGGTGATGACTTTAAAGTAGATGTTTACATGGATTCTGACTTCTAGTCAGAGAAGGATACTCTAAAGTTGATATCTAGGTCAGTGTCCACTCTTAGTGGCGTTGTTATAGTCTAGAGAAGCATTAAACAATCTAGCAACAGAAACTCCACCTTAGAGGTCTAGTCTAGTATATAACAACTTCGGAAGCAGTAATGGAAGCGGTATGGCTCAAGAAGTTTCTTTCTGATTTGGAAGTTATTTCAAATGTGGATGAGTCACTCACTTTTGATTATGACAATAGTGATATTATTGACGATTCGGGAGAACTTTGATGACACCAAGATGAAGCCTTCAAAAGTGTTTTGAGAGGCACATGATTAATATAGGAGTAATGACACGTCTCATTTGCTTTTGGGCAAGTGGGATATTATTGAGGATAACACCCTAAAAGCAATTGGGAGTTATTTTTTATTATTATTAAATGCACCATTTATTTACGAACAAGGGTTCTTATTTTATGAATTACAAGAACATCACATAAAATTCCTTGTTTATTTATTGTAACCATAATCTTAGTATATAAGTGTTATATATATGATGATTGTTTTTATGGATAATAAATTTAAATTAAATTCGTGATGAAATTAACTAAAATGTGAAATATTTAATTAAAACATCACTAATGAAGCGCAAAATATTTAGAATATGACCGTATTATCCGTAACCAGTGTTCTAAAAATTGCTAGGCGGTTGCTAGGCGTCACGCCAGCGCCTAACGCCTAGGCGGGGTCTAGGCGGGGCCTAGAATTTGTGAATAAATACCCCAATTTACAACATTATATCCAACCATTTTATATTTCAACATAGTACCTGCTACACAATAAAATCTATGGCAATTCAAAACTAAAAGTAATAATCACAAGTTACAATTCACAAGTTTAAAGCTATTGTTCGATTCAAAGTTCAAAACAACATAAATCCATAAGTTCATTAGTAAAATAAAAATATCATAACATATATTACAAAATCAAAAAAATAAAAAAATAGGCCCAAAAATGACGTCGTTTCAGGCCATAAAAATTAAAAAAAAAACTGGTCGGGCGCCTAGGCAGCGCCTGGGACGCCTAGGCATCGCCTGGGGCGCCCGACAATTTCTTTGGCCGATTTTTGAAAATCGTAGGCGGATTGGTGGCGCCTAGCGCCTAGGCGGGCGCCTAGGGCGATTTTTAGAACAGAGTCCATAACTTATACCGATTTAGTTTGAAGTTTTCTATACAAATTTGTTGTTGAGATAAAAATCAAATTAAATCACAAGATGATCATATATAGATAAATCTTAATCTCGAGTAATTATAAACTCATGTTTATTTCTATGTGATTCTTGATTTGCTCGTTAAGTTTGTTAGACGATGTTCTCAACACATGCATCTTACATTCACGTTTGAACTAAATAGATGGGAATGTAATTCATATTTATGGAGTCCATTCCATGCGATAAGTTGAAAGTTAATTCTCTCATTAATTAATTCTGGAACTGAGTGGTTTGATATATCTAATTTATAATCTTATTATAAATTAACCGATAGCGAGTGAATTGATGGTAAATGAGGAAATAAATAATTTAAGTGGTTAACAGATATTATCTAGTTCCAATAATTAATTTTCTATGGATGATTAATCTATATGCAATGATTAAATCAATAAACTACTCATTTAGTAGAGTAAAATAATCTATAATTAATACGAGTGCAATTTCTAATTTATAGTAGACTAATAAATAAATAAATAAATAAATAAATAAATAAATATATATATATATATATATATATATATATATATATATATATATATTATAGTTAACTAGTTTAACACCCGTGTATTACACTCGATTTATCAAAATATAAATATAAAAAATATTTATGACCATTATAGAGTTTTTAAATTTAAAAATAAGAAAAATTCAAAGGATGTTGTATTCTCAGTTCGTGTCTTATACAAATTACTATTTATTAACAATTATTTTTTATTTTAATTTTTAAATTAATTCGTTAATAATTTCATAGTTACATACGTAAATAAATTCAAAACTTGCTACATGCTCATCGCATGTCTAACTTCTATTAATTAATTATTATTAAATATTTTAATATTTTAATTAAATTCAATAATAGTTCTTAGTTACATAGTTAGAGAAAATCAAAAGATGTTATATTCTCAACCTGTGTTGTTTTACTGGTGTCTAATTAATATTTATTAATAATTATTATATAAATTTATATTTTATAATCAAATTGAATTCGTTAATAATATTTAGTTACATACTTAGATTATTGAAAGTAACTCATAATTTAATTATATTATATATTTTAACTAATAAGAATAAAAATATTTTAACTTTTATTCTTAATACAACGTATTTAGGTTATTAATAAGTTTTATCTTATAAGTAATTTATTTTTTAATTAAGATAAGTAATTTGAATTTTTTATTCTAATTATATATGATTTATTATATATTTATATTAGAATAATAATAAAATATTAAATTAGACAAAATATAATCAAAGAAAAAAATCAAATTAGGCAAATTTAAAAATAGGAAAATTAAATTAGGCAAAATATAATAATAATAATAATAATAATAATAATAATAAATTAGGTATATATTTAGAATCCTTATATTTCCAAACCTCCAAAATTTCTCAAGTAAACATCCGAACCACCAGAAAATTACACGTCAGTCTGAAGTTTCATAAGCAGACAAGTAAGATAGAAATCTTTTTCTTTAGTATATAGGTGATATTTCATGAGTGTGTGATATTCTAAAGGAATTATATATATATATATATATATATATATATATACTAGTTTAACACCCGTGTATTACACGGGATTTAGAAAAAAACTAAATATGAAAAATATTTGTGAAAATTATAAAGTTTTAAATTGAAAATAAAAAATTGAAAGGATATGTTTTCAATCCGTGCCCTGTTCAGTTTATTAATTATTATAATTACTGATTAATATTATATTTTAATATTTAGATTAAGTTCGTTAATAATTATATTTACACACTTATAAAAATTCAGAAGATGTCACATTTTCAACCCGTCTCTAATCTATATTAATTAATTATAATTAAATTATTTTATATTTTTATGTTTAGATTAATTTTGTTAGTAATTATAATTACATACTTTGAAAAATTCAAAATGTTTCATACGCTCTCAAGCCTTCTCACGTTGGGCCATTGTCTAATAAATACTAATTAATTATTATTATATAATTTTACTTTTTTATATTTAGATTGAGTTAATTACTAATATTTAGTTACATACTCCAATAATTGCAAATATATCATAATTTACATATATAAAATATTTAAAATTTCAAAATTAAATTATTCAAATTTTATTATAATAAAATTTATTTAATTATTTTCATAAATAAAATTTTTTTTAATTAAAATTATTTCATATGTGATTTATCTTTTAATTAAATAATTAATTTCGATTTTTTTCTACTAATTATATATGACTTATTTATGTTATTATTATAAGTATAAAAGAAAATTATTGAATTAGACAAAATATAAAACTATTAAGTTAGGCTAAATATAATAAAAATAAAATATTAAATTAGGCAAGATACAATAAAAGAAAAATATTAAATTAGGTATAAATTAGGCTCGGACGACACATAAATAACCAAAACACCAAAATCTTTTATTATCGAAGCGAAGCATACGAAGTAGACACATACATTATGAGGATTTTGCATAAATATATATATTTGTTTAACACCTGTGTACTATACGGGACTTATCAAAAGATAAATATAAAAAATACTTGTGATAATTATTTAGTTTTAAATCTAAAATAAAAACTTAAAATAATATATTCCCAACCCGTACCTTGTACATGTCTAATCTATTTATTAATTATTATAAATATTAAATAATCTTATATTTGATTTATAAGTTAAATTCATTAATAATTTTAGTTGCATACTCACAAAATTTTAAAAGGAGTCACATTCTAAATCCGAGTCTAATATCTATTTTATTAATTATTATTATTAAATTATTTCATGTAATGTTTAGAATAAATTCATTAATAATTATTAGTTACATACTTTGAGATATTGAAAAGATTTCATACTCTCGACCCGTGACGCATTGTACTGGTGTCTAATCAATGTTTATTAATTATTAGCATATAATTTAATATTTTATTTTTATATTGAATACATTACTAATAATTAGTTACATACTTAAATTATTGTAAATAACTATATATAATATTTGAAACTCTATAAATAAAATTATTTTAAATTATATTATCAATACAACTTATTTAATTATTTTCATAATAAATTTTTTTATTTAAAATTATTTCATATGTAATTTTTGTTTTAATTAAAATAACCAATTTAGATATTATCTAACTAATTATATATGACTTTTTCTATTTTTATATTAGGAGAATCAAAGGAAAGTATTGAATAAGGAAAAATATAATAAAAAAATTAAATTAGGTAAGATACAATAAGAAGAAAAATATTAAATTAGGTAAATATTAGACTTGGATGACACATAAGCAAACGAAGCACCAGAATTTTTTATTTGTCAATCTAAGCATTCGAAGCAGACACATAGATTAGGAGGATTTTGCATTTTGCATTAATACATAGGGTAGGGTGATGATATATATATATAAAAGATATTTTTATATTTATTAATTGGTAAATATATTACTTGTTAGACAAGTAAAAATCAAATCCCTTCAAACTTGGGAAATTTGATTTTAGTAGGATTTTGATTTGGAATAGAATACCAATTGAACAAGACTTATAAAAGTATGACCAGACCTCACAAGTTGAGAGATTTTTCTTGGTCTCCCATTGTTTTAAAACAAGAAACATATGTGTTCTTTCTAATGGTGTTATTCGGTGGTTTCAGGTTATAATCTAGTTCAAACCCCTCCTACTCAGTTAGCCCAATTCTATGATCTCATCATGCATTGAGCACATCATAGATAAAATTATGAACTTGGTATTATTTACGTGTGCTCACACATCGCTAGGAGGAATGAATTAGAAAATCAAAATTCAATCATTGATCGAGGCGAGAAGCACGAGACTCGAGGATTCAAGCGTTGGTCAAGACGATGAGAAAGTAAAACAAAATTCATTGCACGGTAACTTTTTTCTTACTTTAGATTTGAATAGATTTAATTACGCATAATTTAGTGTTCTTATATTACGATATAACTTTTGTAATCTCACACTTTTGCATAAGTTCAATTCGATTGACTAACTCTGATCTTATTCGACCCAAATTGGATTCGGTCCCCGAATTATTTTCCAATAGATGATTGTTGAAATAAAATCTGAAATATAGAGAATGCATCTATGGAGATAGATACCAATGACATAAAAATCGTCCAAGGGGGTGAGGAGCGGCGCATCCACTATTTTCCCAACCTAATACATAATGGTGATTTGTGGATTAAAATATAATAATTCACCTTGGTCTTCAAAGTGTCATTTATTAGGTGTCAAAGAAACTGTCATTTATTAAAAGAAATAATAGTATATGATACAATGGGAAGTAGACGTGTTGAACCGATTAAAAATCGGGCGGTTAAATTAATCGGTTCAACCCTAACTGTGACTTAACCGGTGGAGAATTGATTAAAGTTACGGTTAAACCGGTTAACCGAATCGGGCGGTTAAACGAAAAATCGGCGGTTAATCGCCGGTTTTTATATTTTTTTAATTAAATTTAAAAACTTAAATAAAAATTGAATAATTGAAAATTAAATGGAATTAGAATGAGATAAATAATATAATTGAATTTTGAAGTAAGAAGTTTTCATTTATTTGAAAAAAATAAATTAAAAATGAGGACTTGATTTTAATTCTAATATTTACAAACAACCAAATTGACAAGATGATGGCATTTATCTCAAATTAATACAACAAAATCACATTACAATTAAATTATAAGATTTTTTTGAAGTAGAAAAGCTTTAAAAGAATGATATTTTTTAAAAAAGGACTTGATTTTAATTATAATATTAAAAATTTAACTTTAACTTTTAATATTAGAATTAACTTGCCTACGTATCCTCGTAAAGGAATCAAAGTCCACGTAGTTTGATTTTATTTTTTGAAAAAAATAAGTTTAAAAAAAAGGACTTGATTTTAATTCTAATATTAGAAATTAAATTAAATTTTAACTTTTAAAATTAGAATTAAATTGCCTACGTATCCTCGAAAAGGAATCAAAGTTCACGTAGTTCTTATACTTACCTCACTTACCTACTTACCTATTCGTCGTTGTCGTTGCTTCCCGAAGTGGTATCGTAATAGTCCGCTCTCTTCACCTTCATCCAATTGCATTTCTTGTTTTTCGTTTTTCGGCTTTCACCCAATCGTTCATCAACATTTGATTTTTCAAGATTTTTGGGTGTTAAGCTAGACCGACGCTCATCTAACAAATAGCCTCCCGTGCTGAAAGGCCTGTTCAACAGAAACTGTTGAAACAGGAACGGCGAGAACCTCCTTTGGCAATCCTAGAGTGTAGAAAAATACTGGTCACTTTCGACCAAAACTGCACAAGATCGTTAGTAGATACCATCGGGCTTTTTTGGAACCGAACTCGATTTAAAAGCCCCTAAATAACTGTCTAATTCCATTGATCGACTAGCACTAGCCCTTTGTCCGTTTTCGCTTAGTATCCTCAATTATCCTCATATATGGGGTTAGAGCTTGTCGAGGGTCGTTGGGTCTTATATTAGAAGTGGTGGGGAAGGGGAAGGGGACACATTAAAATCACTAGGAGAAGATTGATTGTAATCATTAAAAATATTTGATAAAGATTGTTGTGCTTGGTGAGCAAAACATAAGCGTTAGGAATTTCAATATTTGAAGTTTCTAAAAAAGGTCCTAATGCCATCGTAATAAACTTTAAGTAAATTTTCTAAACCCTCTACCCGATAATCCGGGTCTAAAATTTTTGCAATCAAGAAAATGTCGGGAATGTACAAAAAATATTTGACCCATTTAGTCAACATATTAGCAATACATTCACCTAATTCAGGCGAATCGAGTAAAAAAGTACTAACAAGTACAATTTGAATACATTGATCAACAAGTAGTGTGGAAGTAGGATAATAAACACCGGATAAAGTCACGGTGGCATCGTTAAAAGTTTTTAAAAGGGACATCATATTATAACAATCATCCCACATATGCGAAAACAAAAACGAAATCGAAATCTTGATTATTAAAAAATGCACACAATGCATCTCTATATTCAAAAGTATCATTAAGCAATTTATAAGTAGAGTTCCAACGATTTGGCACATCAGTTGAAAGTTTTTTGGATGCAAATCATTGGTTCGGCAAGAATTTTTGCCATTTCTTTTGAAGCAAATCGCGTTTACGTAGATGATATATCACACTCCTAATCAGAGTGCAATTTTGGATTTAAAAGTATTTAAACCATCTTGAACACATAAATTCAAAATATGACAAATGCATCTAACATGAAGAAATTTACCGTCAATAGCGGGTTGACAAAAAGTTTTTAATAAATCTAAACTAGTCGTATTAGCGGCAGCATTATCAAATGAAATTGAAAACATTTTGTCACCTAAATGATACTCGGACAAAATAGTGGCTATTTTGCGCGAAATATTCACCGCGCTATGCGGACTATCAAAATCTCTATATGCAATTAAATGTTTTTGCAAAGTCTAAGAATCATCAATCCAATGGCAAGTAATTCTCATATAATTATGATTATGAAAAGAATCTGTCCAAATATCTGAACATACAGAGACTCTATGAGGTAAACTATCAAATATTGAAACCAAATTGAACTTATACTCACTAACCATTTTTTCAATATCGCGAGTCAATTTATTTTGTAAAATCCTAGTGCTAGATGGATTAAATGCACATCTAGTATAATCTTCATAATGATTACTATACTCATGATTAAAAGGAAGACTCATAACGGAAACGAATTTTGCAAGAAACTTTCTATGACCACTTTCGTTATATTGAAATAAACTACTAGAACTCATACCTTGGCCGCCGGTAGACGAAGATGGGAAGTTTAGTTGTATTTGAGAGCTTTCCACGTTGTATTTGTCGGGATGCTTCTTCTCCATGTGGTATTTGAGAGACCCGTAGCCTCTATTATTTTTAGAACTGAATGCGTAATGAGTCGTGTAATAATTGCATTGCGCCCGAAAGTCGCCATTGATCGTCGTTCTTGTGAAATGCAATTGGAAGATGGGGGATTGGAATTCCCTCAGTTTCGATTGAGGCGGTGGCATATCACCCGCCGCTCCCTCCTCATATTCATCCAAATTGACGACGGCCGGCGGTTCGGATTCGTCGGAGGAAGGTAATTCCTCTTCAAAATTGGTTTGAGGTTGCGAACTGAATTGATTTGATTATATAGGTTCTCAACTTCTTCCACCATCATCTCATCGGAAACATAATCTCCGGCAACGGATGAGGATTCTCGTCGAGATTCTCGACCTCGACCTCGATGAGAAGAGGTTGGAGTATTAGTATTGACATTACGAGAAGAGCTTGCCATAGTAATATTATAAAAGAGAATTAAGTAAAACGAGATTAAGAAGAATTAGAATATTATTGATATTATTTCTTTCACAAATTAGAAACTTGACTTTAAGCTTAAAAATATAAGAGAAGAAGAAGAAGAATAGAAGAGATGAATTGGTGTGAAGATTGGTGTTAGAAAGTTGGGTATTTATAGGTGTCAAAATCTATTAAAAAAAACAAAAAAATTGAAAAATTAGTCGTTAACTGGTTTACCGGCGGTTGAACCGATTAACCACGGTTAACCGCCAACGACTACTTTTTGGTTTGAATTTCAGCCGTTGGTCTTCAACGGCTAGTTGATCTCAGTCGTTGATCTTCAACGGCTCTCAACCGCGGCGGTTAAACAGCCAACTTTTTTTTAATGTCGGTTAACCAGCGGTTACGGTTAGCTGGTCAGGCTAACCGTAACCTAACTGTCTGTGACCGGTTGATAGTTACGATTTTAACCGTGAGCGCCAGTCAATCGGTTAATAATCGGCGGTTAACCGGTTCAACACGCCTAGGAAATACAAAAAAACCTTTCTATTTTATCCAAGGACTCTCTTATCCCCCATTGACTTTCCAAAGTATAATATTTTCCTTTTCTTATCCTAGTACAAAAATATTTCCTCTTGCAATTTGATGATACAAACTCCAATTCACGCATGACACCACCACCACTTGCACCGATTGATCAAGGACGAAGGGGCATCGACAGAGAAGACAACGAATCATTTGAACTTTACAATTTGGGATCTTATGGATAGCGGGTATAGAATAAGATAGAGACAAGACGACAGTGGTGGTGAATTTAATAGAGAAATTCGTTGAGTCTATGGCGGCGGAGTTGGGTCCAAAGGGAAAAAAACATTCTTTTGTTGGGAAATTAAACATAGATAATATGAATGATGTGCCCTGAATAGATCCTGGGTTGAGATCCAGATCTGGTGGGGCTAGACCTGACCGAATATCACCCTAATTTGAATTAATGTTACTAAAAGTTATTAAGTTCAGTTCAAGAACCAGAGAAGATGATTCCTGGTCCAATTAGCCCTGAATACTTTTCCTGGTCTAACCTCTCATAGAGGGAGAAGGGATGATCTGACACTTTCCTGACCTAGCCTCTCCTAGAGGAAGAAGGGATGATATAGCATTTTCCTGATCTGACCTCTCCTAGAGGAAGAGGGGATGACCTGATCATTATGAATAACGCCTAAGATTCACAGAATTTTATTTCCGGGATTTTGAAAAGGCCCCACTTGATGAGAAACTATAAATACCTAAGCCTCAAAGCTGAGAGGTACGCAATCTCAAGCATTCTTCTTGATTTCTTGGATTCGAGAATTTATAGCTTAACTGACTTAAGCATCAGAGAGGTTTCATCCGGAAATCCTCCAGTGGTCCTTTCTAACGTGTCTTTGTTGGAGCAGGTTGGAATATCTTTCATGGAAAGAGGTCGACATTTTCCAGGGCATATTTTTCTGGTAGAAACAATTGGCACCGCCTGTGGGGAAAATAAGGCTAAGACGTGAGAAAAATCATGGCATTAGATGGACTTCGGCGGAACTTGGTGGTGGAGTTGGGTGGCACGCCAAGATCTGCCACACCAACGGGTGTACCAGAATCGGCGGGACCATCGGCGGTAGCTAGACCAGGCGCAGCGCAACCCCCTCCTAGTGGAGCCACGCAAGCTGACGGTGGATTGCTGAATGATTCATTCCTAAGGCAATTATCCGACCTCATCAGTAAGGCGGTGGAGGTAGTTTTGGACAGAAAATTCGACGAGCTTTCGTCACCCCCTTCCAAGGCGGCCCATCCATCGAAGATGGAGCCACCGCAAACAACCCAGCGCACGGTCAGAACTCCCCCTCTAAGAAGAAGAGGAGAGTTTCTCTGCTTCAGAAAGCGAAACGTCGAGCAAAACCAACCCAAACCTCACTGAGTAGATGCAAAACCTACATAAAGAGGTCAGGAAGGTGAAGAGAAAGAGGAAGATGGTGGGCACGGGCACGGTGCCGGCGCGGAGAGGTACCCCTTTTACGGATGCAGTTATGCACGATGATTTACCTGCTTCTTTCCGGTCCATGGGCTTTGAATAGAACGGAACAACAGACCCATGGGATCATCTGAGCCGATTTGAGATCGCAATCACTTTCCACAAATTCTCTGACACCGTCATGTGCACGGTCTTCCCGACGACCTTTACGAAGTCAGCCCAGCTCTGGTTCAGCCAGTTGCCTCCACGTTCTATAAAGCAACTTTGACGAATTTAGCTCAGCATTCTTTCACCAGTTTACCAGCTGCAGGAAGTACCAGAAAATGTCGCTGGAATTATTCAGCTTGAAATAGAAAGAGAACGAAGATCTGCGAGTATACATCAAACGATTCACGGATGCAAAACTAGAAGTGTCATCAGCGTCTGAGGATCTCTTGGTTAACGCTCTGGCTCAGGGACTCAGAAGAGGGGAATTTTTCCAATCGTTGGTCATAAAGCCAACACTGAAATTTGGAGAGCTCCTGGAAAGGACAGAAAAATACATTAATCTAGAGGAGGCCTTGAAGATCAAGGAGGATGGAGAAAAGAGAAGGGAACGACCTGATAGGGAGGACATGATCCCGATGAAGAAACCCAGAACTGATCTAGTTGGAGGACGACCCCATTTTGATATGTACACACCCCTGGCCACACTTTAGGGGGAGATCCTACAAGCAATTGAGCGACACCCTGGTTTCAAATGGCCTAGAACTTATTCTCAAAAGCCAGGGAAAGAAAGATCTGACCGATTTTATCGATACCATAACGAGTATGGTCATGATACAGATCAATGCACCCATCTGAAGGATGAGCTAGAAAGGTTGGTGCATGTAGGACACCTCGAGGAATTTGTACAGGCAAGACGGGAGGAGTCCAAATTTGAATCTCGCAGACGAGATCGGCTTCAAGGAAACAAGCGTGAGCTGGATAGCGGGCGAAACAACGGAAGGAGGAATGACCAGACTCATGAGATAAGGGGGTAAATACTAATGAGTACAGGAGGCGAGTGGGATGAGAATTCAAGGAGAGACCAGAACAATTATGTTCGTGCTGCGAAAGACCTGACAAGGAAAGCAAGTGAGGTCGGGCAGTTAACGCCAAGCCCAAACATATGCTTTGGATTTAAAGATGGGAATGACATCTTGGCCCCTCACATGGACACTTTGGTTATCACAGCCACTATCTCCAACTACACCATAAGACGAATCTTCGTGGACACGGGTAGTTCGGCTGATATCATGTTTTACGAATGCTTTCGACAGTTGGACCTAAATATAGACCTGGAGGAGGTCAAGACTTCACTTGTTGGCTTTAAAGGGGGAGCCCTGAAGCCGTTGGGAGCAGTGAACCTCCTGGTTATGCTAGGGGATGGCCCATTTAGGCTGACCAAGTCGGTGCATTTTCTGATAGTGGACGCACCTTCCTCGTATAATCTCATGCTTGGGCGACCATCACTGAGCGAATTTCAAGTTGTAATCTTTATCTACCATATGAAATTGAAGTTCCCTGCCTAGGACGGAGTAGGGGAGGTTCATGTTGACCAATACACGGCAAGGCGCGCATACGTAGACAACATTCGACGCAATGAAGAAGATGGAAGAAGCAAAAGAGCAAGGATAGAAGACACCAAACTTGACCCAGCTTAGAGAGAGGAAAATTAATGACAATTGAGGTATTCCCAGGAGACGACAGTCGAGTTCTGCGTGTAGGGAATACCCTTAGCCCTGAATTATTGGTGGATTTAGTAGCTCTGCTTAGATCCAGCACAAACATTTTTGCCTGGTCTCCCCAGGATTTGGTCGGGATAGACCCAGCAATAGATGAGCACCACCTTAACATTAGCCCGACAATAAAGCCGGTAAAGCAGAGAAAGTGCAACTTTGGACCGGAAAAGGAGGCCATTATTGAGGCTGAGGTGGACAAATTGCTAAAGGCTGGGCATGTCCAGAAAATACAATTCCCGGAATGGCTCTCTAATATAGTCTTAATACCAAAGATGGAAGAGGACTGGAGGATGTGTATTGACTTTTGTGATCTTAGTAAAGCATGCACTAAAGATCACTATCAGCTGTCGAGGATAGACCAACTGGTCGATTCTACATCGGGTTGTGAGCTACTAAGTATGATGGACGCCTCGTAGGGATATCACCAGATCAGGCTAGCCAAAGAAGATCAAAAGCGAGTTAGTTTCATAACTCCGAAGGGAACCTATTGCTACGTGGTCATATGGTTTGGACTTAAAAATGCGGGTTCCACATATCAGCGGCTAGTGGACAAAATGTTCAAAAATAAGCTCGGGCGCAACATGGAGGTATATGTGGACGATATGTTGGTCAAGAGTGTGAAAGCAGCCTCACACGTGGATGACCTGAAGGAAGCCTTCGATACTTTGTGGAAGTATAAGATGAAGCTCAATCCCAAAAAATGCATGTTTGGCGTAAGAGATGGAAAGTTCTTGGGATACATGGTCACGGAAAAGGGGATAGAAGCAAACCCAGAGAAAGTTAAGGCTATCATGGATATGCAGCCTCCAAGAAATATTAAGGAGATGAAATGCTTGGCCGGGCGGATAGCAGCCCTGAGCAAGTTTGTTTCACGTTCGGTTGAGAAGAGTCTGCCATTTTTTCAATCCTTACAAAAAAGAACCCCATTCCATTAGGATGAAAAATGTCAAGATGCATTTCAGAAGTTGAAAGAGTACTTGGTCGGAATGTCGTTGCTTACCAAACCTATCCAGGGAGAGCCCCTGGTCTTGTATTTATCCGTTGTAAAGCAGGCTGTCAGCACGGTCCTGATCAAGGAGGAAGGTAGGGTACAAAAACTGGTATACTACGGGTAAAATCTTGCATGATGCTGAGCGTCGATACGTAGAGATAGAACGATCTATGTTAGCTCTGGTCGAGACAACCCGTAAGCTCCGTCCCTATTTCCTTTCGCACAACATAGTGGTCAGAACTAACTTACACATAAGGGCAGTTGTGGATAAGCCGGAGGCTTTGGGGCGCTTGGTGAAGTGGATAATTGAGATCAATGAGTTTGATATTAGCTTCGAGGCACGATCAGCGATTAAGGCCCAGACATTAGTTGACTTCATGCAGGAAATGACCAGCTCTCCCGAAGGAACAAAAGAATGGACGATCTACATCGATGGATCTGTAAGCAACCTCGCCTGTGGTGTCGGGATAGTGTTGATAGGCCCGGAAGGGGTCACTATAGAGTATGCAGTGCGCATGAATTACCCCCTCTCCAATAATGCGACATAGTATGAGGCTCTGCTGAGGGGAGTCCGGATGGAAAAGGAATTAGGGGCAGACCAAGTGCGTGCACGAGTAGATTGACAGCTTATATTCAAACAGATAAACAGAGAGTTTGAAACAAGAGAGGAGAACATACAGAGGTACCTAGCTCAGTTTTTCGAATTGACCAATGCCATGAACTCTTTAACAATCGATCAAATCCCTAGAGATGAAAATGGCCGAGCTGATTACTTGGCTAAGGTAGCCAGCTCACCAACGGACTGTCAGGAAAGAGTAATCACTCTCCTAATGGCATATCAGGAGTTTGGAGAGGAGAAGTGCATGCGTTAGAGGAGGAGACATATTGGCGCTACCCGATCAGGTTATATCTGGAGAAAGGAGAGCTGCCAAATAGTAAAAGAGACGCAACAAAGATAAGAGTCAGATCCTCACATTTCTGCCTGATTAAAGGAGAGTTGTATAGGAGGGGATTTGGACAACCTCTTCTGAAATGTTTTAGATTGAAGTAAGGCTCCCATATCCTTAGAGAAATTTACAAAGGCTGCTATGGTAATCATATGGGTCAGGACCTTATCAAGCAAAGTCATGAGATTTGGCTATTTTTGGCCATTATTGTGAAAAGAAGCGGAAGACTTTGTTAGGAAATGTGATAAATGTCAGAGGATCTCTCCTTTGGTTCACCGGCCGGCGGAAGATCTCATGACAATGAGCTCTCCATGTCCCTTTGCGAAATGGGGGATAGATCTGGTCGGAGAGTTCTAGCAGGCGGAGCTTATGAGTTAGAACAAATGAATGGAGTCTGAATACCCAGAGCGTGGAATGTATCAAATTTACGAAAATACTATATGTAAGATTATCTTATGAAACTTATTTATATAATGACGATTTGAGTTTATCCACATCTTATTGAGAACTGAATTGATGGTCAATGAAATTTTACAACCATGATCGGCTAAGGGCGGATGCCCCATTTTTCTGACCTGATTGTAAGTAAAGCCAGGATTGACTAAGGGCGGATGCCCCATTTTCTTGACCTGACTATCAGTACAGCAAGGACTGGATAAGGGCAGATGCCCCATTTTCCTGACCTGATTGTTAGTAAAGCCAGGATTGGCTAAGGGCGGATGCCCCATTTTCCTGACCTGATTGTCAGTTTAAGCCAGGATTAGCTAAGGGCGGATGCCCCATTTTCCTGACCTGATTGTCAGTAAAGCCAGGATTGGCTAAGGGCGGATGCCCCATTTTTCCTGACCTGACTGTCAGTACAGACAAGACTGGCTAAGGGCGGATGCCCCGATTTTTCGGACTTGACTGTCACTGAAGTTTATAAGCCAGGATTGGCTAAGGGTGCACGCTTCAACATTCTCGACCTGATTGTTAATAAAGTCAGGATTGGCTAAAGGCTACCTTCAGGAGCCGGATCTAAATATTGGTAAAGATTTTGCCGGAAAAGATCATTAATTACAACTTAACTCCAATATTACATGGGGAAATCAGAGATGGAAAATACCTAAGCCGTTCTTACAATCAAAGCTTGGCGAGTTTGACTAAAACACAAAGAAGCGGAAAAAATAGAAAAGTCTGGAAAATATATTAAAAATGGAAGTTAAAATCAGCCAAGGGAAGAAGCCCTCTTGTCATATGCCAGAATCCGGCGAATGGGCCATAGCTCGTGCTCTGTTTCATGGAGGCGCTGAAGATACCTATCCGCCCTCCCGAAAATAGCATGATCCTCGCTGGCGGAGGTGGTCAGCCGACTTATCGATTCTTGTAAATCGGCCTTCTCCTCTTGCAGTTGGCAGTTGAGCTGGCGGAGCTCAGCCCATTCACGCTGGTAATAGCCTTTTTTTCTGCTTTTTCCTGTCCAGAAGCCTGCATACTTGAGAAAAATTTTCACGAATGATAGAAAGTTTGTCGGAAAGTTTGAAGTTCTCAGTGAAAAGAAAGAGGTTTTTCCTCTTGACAATATCGATTTATTCAAGCAAAGAGGAAGAGAAGTGTCCCCCAAGCCAGGGTTTCTTTCTCCCACCATAATTCCATAAATACCATGACCGACTTAGAATTAGGATTTCCCTTGTATGCTAAGTTCCCATAAATAGTGGATCTCTTGCTTGAATTTTCGGAATAGGTCTGGGCTTGTTATTCTTTCCATATAATTCGCCGGGACCCCATAGACCATCTATATAAACCCATTTGGGTCTGATATTTATAAAGCCCTTGACCAAGCTCAACAGCTAGCGCCCAACACACAAGCATAAGAGGTCGCGACCCTATATGAGAACTCATCCTCATACTCCAGGTCGCTACTCTTCAAACCAACTTGCTCACAACCAGAAGAAACCAACCAGCTCGCTCAGCCCCAGAATAAATGCTCCTTCCAGGAGATGAGGTCGCTTACCATAAATACCCACATATATCACGTATGAATTTTTAGTGTCGTATCAGCTAGTCCCCCATGTTCTAGCTGATTGAGGTATGAAATCAGGTAGGACATGTAAAATAGAGCGTTAAAAGAGCACAACCATCAAAAACATAACATAATTAACTCACCCTGTTCAGCTTACCAAACCATATTATAGATTACCCCAGCTCATCCCACCGAGCTTTAATACCAATCATCCCATAAAAAGTTACCAGATTAGACCGCGACCTCCAAAAGGATCAGCTCGTTGAGCTCGCTCGTCCTTCAAGAGGAATGTCCTCCTTGAAGAAAAGATTTGCAAGTCCCCAAGTTGAGTCCCCAGACCCCATACCTGATGACCTAATAACCATAAAGCTACTTCCACATGACCTCTAGTTGTAATCGGGCACAACAATCCAAGAAAACGTAATCATAAACAGACCAAAATGTCAAAACACATCCCTCCTTACCCATCACGTCCCCTTTAAGCTTCATTAAATGCAGCCTGACAGCGTGTCGGGCACGTGTCACTCCTCCATTATCTCGTAGTATAATAAATACGGTGGACCCAAAACATTCCTTGAAACCCTACCAAATTTCCCGCTCCTACCTGTCCCATCAGCTTTCACGCCACCCAACAAAATCTCGTTCATCTACCTTCCTTCGTCACTTTACCATTTTCATAAGCAAAAATCACCATTTTCTCTCTGCAACAAAACTCTTACACTCCCAGATCTTCAAAAAATTATCAATAGTTCCAGGATAGTGAAAATGTGTAAGTCCCCTAAATCCTCCCCTCTTTCAATAATTTCGAATTGACTATCATATATGTGTTGCGTCTACTGAGTTGTTGTGTTTTCTGCTATTTCCTTCCCCCTGTATTTTCTGATTGATGATGAAATTAGCATCCCCCAACCCTAATTCCCAAAATTCTGGCCTTTCCGCCGATTCAAACCCCATCGAAAACCCTTATGTTTTCAAGCAAAGACGAAAACACCCCCTTCCCCCTCTGGCCTTCGCGACGAGCTGGAAGGCGACATCTGCTATTCGGAGTTAGAAGCCCAGACTAAGACTCACTCCAATACCCCAACCTCTCTAGAAAACATATCCGAAAACCCTTCTTCTGTCCCCTTAGCCCATGTAAATATACTGGAAGGCATCCCCGTGTCTAAGCATACGAACCCACCACCTTGCAAGCACTTCCTGGAAAACCCAGTGACTGTAGCTCGCTCCGTAAATGCTGCCGACCTACCTCCCTTGTCCTTCACCACCAAAGAAATTAAGGACAATTACTGGCTACTCCCTGACCTGAAAAACTTGAAGAATTCGAACAAACCCTTAATCTCTCATAGACCGCGAAAATGATTCTGCCCGATATTCTTCACTTAGACCCCATGAAACCTTCCCCCAACAACATCACCCTTTTCGACGAGCTACTCAGGTCGGGATTCAGATTCCCACCTCATCAATTTTACATTGAGATCTCCCGCCTGTAAAAAGTTTCCCCTTTACAACTGACCCCCAACTATATGAAATTTTTGGCGGGGTATGTTATATTGTGTGAATACTATAATACCCAACCTGATCAAGGTTTTTTCCATTTTTTCTTTCAAATAAAATATCAATAAAATTCTTTTTACCTTTCTGCCCGCACGGGCAAATCCCACTTTTTAATAAACCCCTCCAATAAAGTTTCTGAATGGAGGAAGAATTTCTTCTTCATTCACAATACGGAGGAATTGCCCATTCCAACCGAGCTGCAATATCACACCCCAAAATAAGCTAAAATTCCTAGTCCCCAACACCTACCCGTCTTGTACAAAAGATACTCTGACCAGCTCGTGGAATGGAGTAAGCGCCCGTTCGACGTGGTGCTACTCACCAGCCGGTCCAAAGTTTTCCGTTATGTAGGCATCGAATCTCGCCCAGTCGACCCAGGTCTTGCCCTGACCAAATCAGAGTTCGATAGGTCTCCTATGTTTTATGACTTTACATCATCATCCATTGTTATGACTGAGTAATAATACAACTGCTATCGCAGTTGCATTTGTTAATAGGTGCGCCTCGCCGAGCTCTGAGGAAGTTACAGAGATACCCAATCCTCATCCCACCATTATCTCAATGCCTCCTCCTCCAGTCGACGTAGACGAAGTGCTGAAACAAGCCTTTGGGAAAGAGTTCGATCAAAAAGAGGATGACCTGGAGGAGATACAGTTGGTGCAAAAATCCTCAAAATGAGAGGGGAGATGTCCTCTCCAGCTCGCTGCCAAGAGTCCGAGCTCTCTTGGCCAAAAATGTCGTCGCCTCCATAAGACCTATGCCGCGACCTCCGCTCGCTCGCCTGACCGGGGAAAAGGATTGGCCCAGTGCGACAACGCCAAAGAAATCCAGGCCTTCCTTAATGAGCGGATAACCAAACAGGTGATTAATTGAACTTTTCTCATCATTATAATATTTGAAAAACCTTACACAATTTCATGACACAGCTGAGTCCCCTGGTCGCCAAGATGTCTGAGGAATTGATGGCTCGATTTGCGGAGAGTGAGCTCCAAAATGTGTGACGAGATGACCGCACAAACTAAGTAACAAACGCGGCAGCTATCCCTTACTCAAGGAGAGCTGGATGGCGTGAATCACCTGCTGAAGGCTCGAGAAGAAGAAATATTAATTCTGAAGAGCCATGTGAACAGCCTGAAGGATGAGACGGTTCGCTTGGGGACTGAGGTCAGAGACGCAGCTAGTCAGGTTGAAGAACATAAAGTGCAAAATCAAAAGCTCAAGGAGCAGAACCAGGCGGAGCACGAGCGAGGCATAGTTGAAGGTCGTCAGACCTTCCTCACGAGTGCAGCAGGAAAAAAGTTCATGGGTGCATATCAAGAAGAATTGCTGAAAGCCTATAAGAATCATCCATATATTTCGGCAAGATGGCTGGTTGCGCCCAAGAGTGGGTTCTCAAGGCCGCCGAAATATTCAAAAACTAGGTCGCGACGCTAAACGCCACATACAACCCCAACGTGCCAACCATCATCGATATGTTGCCTACCTTTAGCACCTTCAAGGGCGACATAAACCAGCTGATTGAGGCTGAGTGGTTATCTTGCCAAGGTCGAGTTGTACTGTCGGCCAAGCTCTCTGCTGAGTTGGATACGCCCCCTGAAGACATTGTTCCTGCATCTGGACCGAGCACGACCTGAGGGCTTGTTGCTCACTTTAAAAACATGTATCTATGCTTGCAGCATGTATGAACAATATTCATCTGTTTGAACAATTCCCTTTTTATCTAGTACAACTCTTCAATTTTTGAACTATACGTAATCCTGCAAATTACACCATGTAAAAACCCAAACATAAACCATGTAAAAAACCAAGCCATGTATAAAATAAGCCTATAAGTTAACATAGGTCGCGCGAACTCATAACCCATCGCAACCATACTTCTCCCCTCCTTAGGGCCATGGATACCAAAACAATAAAACCATAAATCACAACTACTCCAACGAAGCTAAAACAAGCTCGTAGATATAAGTTAGACATAATAGTTCACGAGGACATAACCATCCATAACCTAGGAATACCATAATGCAATAAAGATACGCAAGTCAAGCATATCCTTCCCAAACACATATAAAGCAACATAACTATCTCAACCACATTTAAAATCATGAAAATAGATCGTCAAGTATTATTATATAAAGATATCCACCCATGAGGGTACATCGTGATCAGCCCGCCCCGAAGGGTAATAAAACAACCGCCCCGAATGGTAAAACACACACAATCCACCCCGAAGGATAAAACACACATAGCCCGCCCCGAAGAGTAAAACACATCACTGCCCTGAAGGGTAAAACGTACACAGTCTGCCCTGAAGGGAAAAACACACACAATCCGCCCCGCAGGGTAAAACACATTACCGCCCCGAAGGGTAAAATGCACACAGCCCGCCCCGAAGGTTAAAACACACACAATCCGCCCCGCAGGGTAAAACACATCACCGCCTCGAAGGGTAAAACGTCACAGCCCTCCCTGAAGGGTAATGAAACAACTCACCGCCCCGAAGGGTAAAATGTACACAGCCCGCCCCGAAGGGTAATGAAACAACTCACCGCCCCAAAGGGTAAAACACCATAACCGCCCCGAAGGGTGAAACATCATCAGCCTGCCATCTAGGCGTAATATCTCTTTAAACGACACACATTCTAGCTCCTATGTAGAACTTTTCCTCTTGCATCTTCAAGTATATATGCTCCTCCTCGTAAAACTTTTACCACTTTGAATGGCCCAACCCAATTTGGCTCCAGCTTCTTAGTCATGCGCAGTGCATCAGCCCATCTTCATACCAAATCCCCTACCTCAAAACAGCGATGCTTGACCTCGTTTGTTAAAAGCAGCATGTATCCTTTGTTTGTAATGTTTGACCCTGGCCACAGCCTTATCTTGTATTTCATCAATTGTTTCGATTGCTCCCCGAGCCAACCTTTCGTTCTCCTCCACACTAAATGTTGCTAAGCGCTACGATCCACCTACTATATCCGTTGGAATAACATCTTCCATCCCATAGACCAGACTGAACGGTGACTCCCCCGTAGAAGTCTGGGATTTGTTCGATAAGCCCATAAGACCGACGCGAGCTCTTCTTCCTACAGCCCACCTGCCTTTTCCAATCGTAACTTAAGACCCTGCACAATGATGCTGTTAGTAACCTCAACTTGCCCGTTAGTTTGGGGATGTGCCACAGAAGCAAGTCGTTGCTTCATCCCCATCTCTTTGCACCAATCTCGAATTTTCTTCCCATTAAACTGGGTTCCATTCTCAGATAGCAACACCCGTGGTACTCCAAACCTGCAAAATATATTGTCAAAGAGAAAATCCATCATATTCTGCTCGCCTATGCCCGTAACCGCTTCAGCCTCCACCCACTTTGTGAAATAATCAACTCCCACAATATCAACCCCCCATTGTGAAAACGGGCACGGCGAGCTCATAACCATCATCTCCTCAACTGGTATATGAATAATCGGAGCATGGATCTGACACTTTTTACACGTTCTCACCAGGTCGCTGGCCATATCTTTCATCCCAGGCCAAAAGAAGCCAGCTCACAGTGTTATGCAAACCAACGTCGTTCCCTTCGCATGATCACCACAATACCCCTCATGGATCTCTTTTAGCACCTCCAACAACTGCTCCTTAGCCAAACATTTCAAAAAAGGTCTGAAGCGCGACCTCTTGTACAACTCCTCGTTTATCACATAAAAATGAGTCGTTGTCTTAGTCTCATTTGTTGTCAATCTTTCTGCACCCTCCTTTGCCTTAAGTAGAATATCCCAGATAGGTGTACGCCAATCATCCTTAACTTCGAGATCCATAACCTCCTTTCCTTTTTCCACACTACTATGACTCAACTCCATCAGCGTGGTTTTTCGAGTATCACAAGTCCCCAGTGCACCTGCTATCCGAGCGAGCTGATATACCCGAGTATTTTCAGCCCGCGACAAGTGCTCTAGTTTAAACTCCTCAAAGCGTGATACCTCTTCCTGTAATTTGTTTAGGTATATGGCCATTCGTTCCTCCTTAGCTTCAAAAGAACCGTCGAACTGACGAGCTATCAACTGAGAATCCGTGTACGCCCATACCTTTCTTGCTCCCAGATCGCCCGCCATTTTGATACCCTGTAGCACAGCTTCATACTCAGCCTCATTATTAGATGCCTTGTACCCCAGTTTAATTGCGAACTCCAGATTTTCTCCTTCCGGACTGATTAACACAATACCCAGCCCTGCCCAAGATACCATAGTCGAGCCATCGGTATGCAACATCCATGCCTTCACTTTGTCACTTGAATCAGATGGGCGCACCATCTCCTGTAAAAAAATCTGTCAATACTTGCGCTTTGATAGCTACCCTCGGTTCGTACACCACATCATACTCGCTCAACTCCACAGCCCACTTCACAAATCTTCCAGACACATTTGAGTTACTCAGGACCTACTTGAGAGCTAGGTTGGTACTCACTCTCAATTTGTGGCTCAAAAAGTACGGCCTTAATTTCCTTGCTGTACAAATCAGCCCAAATCATCCTTTCTCCAGCTCGGAGTAATTCAACTCGGCTCCTCGTAGCATCCTGTTGATATAATAGATAGGTTTTTGAGTACTAGTCTCCTCCCTTACTAGCACCGAGCTCACAGCGACCTCCCCAACCGATATATGTAAGATCAGGTCTTCTCTAGGCATCGGCTTAGTCAACAATGGTATTTCAGCCAAGTACTTTTTCAATTCCTCAAACGCATCTGCTGCCTCTTTTGTCCATTCGAACTTGGACCTTTTTCATAGTGCCCTGAAAAAGGGGACACCCCTCTCCGCCGACCTGTAAATGAAATGATTAAGGCCTGCAATGCGACCTGTCAGTACCTATACGTCGCGTATCGTTCGAGGATGTGGCATCTCCAAAACAGCTCGCACTTTTTCTGGATTAACTTCAATACCCCTCTCCAACATATGTATCTCAAACACTTTCCGGACCGCACACCAAATGCACACTTCTTCGGATTAAGCTTCATCTCGTACTGCCTTAGTATGATGAATGTTTTTCTCAAATCTTTCACATGGGATTCGGCCTTCTTGCTCTTGACCAACATATCATCGATGTAAACTTCTATAGTGGACCCCAATAGGTCCTTGAACATTTGATCCACCAATATCTGATAGGTCGCTCCACATTCTTCAGGCCGAAGGGCATAGACACGAAGCAATACGTCCCTGTAGAAGTAACGAAACTCACCTTGGGCTGATCCTCCATTGCAATAGGTATTTGGTGATACCCCTGTGAGGCATCTATCATACTCAGCAGCTTGCATCCTGAGGTTGAATCCACCAGCTGATCAATCCACGGCAAAGGGTAGTGATCCTTTGGACAGTCTTTATTCAGATTGCAAAAATCCACGCACATTCTCCACTTATATCCTGGTTTTGGCACCATCATGACATTAGATAAGTACTCAGAAAATTTAATTTCTCGGATGTGGCCGGCCTTTAACAATTTCTGCACCTCCTCCTCGATTACCTTGTCCAACTCAGGCCCAAAATTCCTCCTCTTTTGCTTGACTGACCTCGCCTCAGGGTCCGCATTTAATGATGCTGCGCGACCTCCGGAGACACTCCTGTTAACTCTCCGTCCCCAAAAGCAAAGACGTCCCAAAATTCCCTCAAGAACTTCACTAGCTCGTCCCTCAGTGTCTCAGCCATCAAGGTCCCCACCCTCGTAGTGTACTCCGGGCGACTTTCCTCTAGTGAAATCTCCATCAATTTCTCATGTGGCTGAACCGAGTTTTCCTGTTCTTTCATCTTCTTCGCACTAATTACCCCTTCTGGCAAATCATCCCTTCCACGCTTATTCTCAATCAACCCTTTCCTTACCGTCATTTGATAACACGACCTTGCGACCTGTTGTTCAGAAATAACTTCTCCCACTCTATCTCCTACTGGATATTTGATACTCATGTGATAGGTCGATGTCACTGCCTAGAATGCGTTGAGGGCAGGTCGGCCTAATATGGCGTTATATGCCGACCTCCCCGGACTATCAAAACTTCAAATTCCTCCTAACTTGCAACTCATTCTTCCCCAATACCACTGTTAGCGTCAACTCTCCTTCAGTAATCACATGTGCCCCGTTAAATACATATATGGGTTTATTCACAGGTCGCACCCTAGTTTCCAACTTCATTTGATCCAGATAATCTGTGTATATTATATTAACCGAGCTCCCATTATCCACAAAAATTCTACTGACCTCGTAGCCGCCACCTCAGCTTCGATTACCAACACATCATTATGATCCTCCTGCAATCGGTGTCATTCATTAGGACCAAAAGAGATGACTGGTCCAACTATCTGAGGTCGTCAACTCACACTAGCGACCTCCCACATTCCCGGGCGAGCTGACTTAACATGCTTCTTCCGCGCACTATTGGTATCGACATCTGTTGGCCCACCCAAAATCATATTTATCCTTCCCTTGTTTCTTCTCGGACCATTATTTCCCTGATTTCCCTGTTGTGGCTGCCTCGCGACTTGATCCTGGGGTGGGTCCCTCGGTGGTGGTGGAGGAAATGGTTGTCTCGGTTCCCTTGGCTCTCTATCCTTATAAATAACTTCTTTTAGGTGCCCAACTTTTATGAGCCTCTCGATCTCCTCATTAAGATGCCTGCACTTCTCCGTGGAATGCTCAAAATTTGTATGAAATAAACAAAAGAAATCAGATTTGGGATTAGTAGGGATCGGTGTGCGATTTTTCGGCCACTTGATGTCATTAGGTATTAAGCGCTCCATGATAGTAAACACCTTAGCCCGTGGATAGGCCAGTAGTGTAAAATCCTCATTCCTCCAGTTTCGCATATCTATCTTCGGCTTTTCCCTCATCACAAGGCTCGGGGTTAAGAGCCCGCGCACTATCCTCCTTGGCTCTCTTCTGATTTCCCTCCTTGGAATACTGCCTCTTGTGGCGGCGACCTCCTTGCCAAATCGCTCTCGATGCTCCTTCTCTGCCTCCTCCACCTGTATATATTTATGGCATCTTTCCAGAACCTCATCATATGTTCGTGTCTCCTTCTTTACCAACAAATTTCGTAAGTCCTCTCTCCTCAATCCTTGGTGTAAAGCTCTCGCCTTCATCTCTTCTGTAGCGGTGGGTATCTCCAGTGTGGCACTGGTAAACCTGTTGATGTATTACTTCAACGTTTCGTCAGATCGCTGCACCATAGTAAAAAGAGACTGTGCAGTCTTCACATTCTACCTCACACTTGAAAATTGTTTCAACAAAGCAGATCGCAACACCTGAAAGCTAGTAATTTTTCCTCGCGGTAACTGATAGAACCAGTTTTGTGCAACTCCTCTTAAAATAGATACAAAGGCTCAACACGCCACTGCATCCGTATAGCTATGTAACATCCTTGCATTTTCGAAGAGCTGCAAATGCTCTACTGGATCCACCATCCCGGGATATTGAAACTCTAATGCCTTATACCCCTTAAGCATCGTAGCTCGTAACATATCATCCAAAAATGGATGCCCCTTATCTTCATCGAACTTCTCTCCTTCCACTCGTTTTTGTAATTTTAACATGGCCTCCTGCATCTCTCTAAACACCTTATTCCCTGGCCCCACCACATTCTCACCATTCCCTTCGTGGTACCCGCTCTGACTCTTATGTGACTTGTCTCAAGATTCACCATCCGTACCCGATGTTTGTGTTCCACTCTCACTGGTATGTCTACTATGCCAGCGACCTCTATGCTTATAATGGTTTCACTTTATCTTCACCCCTTTCCCCATATGTTTATACTTACGGATATAAGACTCTGTGTATGAGGTAGAGTTGGAAGAATCCTCATGTTTTCATTTACTACGAACTTTCCTCCCATGAGAAGATCTCCTAGACAGAGTCCTTCCGCTTTGTCTTGTCTTCCTAGTTGTCGATTTTTCTTCCTGCTCACCATTCGGTCCCTCAGCCTTCTCTTTCAAAGTACCCAGCTCACCTGCTAGGTACCTATTAGTTCTTCCTGCCTCTCCAGAGGAACAAAATCCAGAAGCCCATCTAAGAATCTCTTTTTGATAAATTTGATAAACAATTATCGAAAGACGAACCAAAAATTGAAAAATCATCCATAAATACTTCAAGGAAATCATCAATAAAATCAGTAAGAATTGAAAGCATGCACCTTTGAAAAGTCGCTGGTGCGTTGCACAGGCCGAAAGGCATCCTTCGAAAGGCAAATGTGCCAAAAGGGCATGTGAATGTCGTCTTGCTTTGATCTTCCGGAGCAATGGCTACTTGGTTGTCTCACCCTGAAAATATGATAACGCCTAAAACCTGCGCTTCCCCCCTGCCCTGCGCACACAAACAGGTCAGAAAAGGACCACCGGAGGTTTTCCGATGGAAACCTCTCCGATGCTTAAGTCAAAAAGCATGTGGAGTGTTTTAGTGAGCAAGAAAAGGAATGCACCAGAAATGACATACCTTTCTCAGCCTTGAAGCTGAGGTATTTATAGTTTTCCTCAATGGGGACCCCTTCCGGGATCTCGAAAATAAAGGCCGCGAATCAAGGGCCATTTAAGCAACCAATGCTGACAAGTGGTCCCACTTGTCCCCTTGGAGGAGATCATGGTACCAGGTCTGCCCTAATCCTGCTCTCCCTCTCTTTTGTAAGTCAGGATATCAAGACTGCCTTGATCCTATTCTCTAAGGCTTTGTTCTATAGGAAATCACCACCAGGTCAGGACAATTCCTGAGCCGTGGTGATCCTCTTTTCAATATCTGGTCCATTTCTGAGAAGACCAGGTCAGCCCATTTCAAGGACTGAGCTGGTCTGACTTCCTTTATCTTCCTTGATTATCTCAACCAAGGTCTACCCCAATCTAGGTCTGGCTTATTTAGGCCACATCAACTCCTCCCCCCGAAATAGTTGGGGTAGAGCTGTAAAATTCCGGAGCCTTTTGGAATAAATGAGGTCCCACATGTCCTTTTTTGGTTTCTCGTACTCGCATGAATCCCTAAAGATTTTCCTGGTGACCAGGCCTAATCATTGGCATTAGTGGTGTCTGCCCACATCCCGAAACGGTCACCATACCTACACGCCTTTTCAAGTACTGTACTGATAAGTCAGCGGCGCGTGACCTACACTAGGACAGTTGGTGTTCCAGCTCACCGCCTAGGGTACTGTTCATCTGTCCCGCATTACATGTGGAGATCCCATCAAATCCCACTTTTTCCTCATTTTTTGTATTTTTTTAAATTATCCTTTTACCTTATATTCCCAATGGACTCTCTCTCTCTCTCACTTTTGCATTTTTACTTTGCGAAAATTCTCGAGCTTCTCTCTCTCTCTAGCAAACCAGCAAGTCTCCGATTCAGTTTTTCCGGCTACCCTTATAAACCAGGTACTTTCTCAGCCCTTTCTTTTATATTCCGATAATTTCATCGTCGTCTTCTCCTCTCGACGCTCCTCCAGCCACTTCTCCTTCTCCAGCGGCGGTAGCCTTCTCATCTCCACCGTCTTCTCCTCCGGCGGCCGCAACGGCCGCCACTTCTTCCTTCGGTTCTCTAGAATATCCGCCTCCGATCCCAGATCACCCAAAAATGACCTCCATCCTCAGTGATAGGACCGTTGAAGGAATTTGTCATAAATATAAATTTTTTGAATCCTTTGATCCTTACAGCCCTCCGGCAGGTATTCTGGCGTGCCAAGCACCGGCCGGTTGGTTGACTTTCTACGCCAATCAATTCAAGGCGAGCTTGCATCTTCCTGTAAGAAATCGCCGCCATGTACAAAATCCCCGTCTTTCAATTTACCCCCAATTCTTTTAGGATCATTAGTATGCTATAATCTGGCCATGCGGTATGCCGGTCTAGATCCCACCGCTCAAACCTTCTACCAGCTCTATCAGGCCAAGAACTCCTACCCTGGTTGTTTCTATCTCATCGCCAGACCTGGAGTTCATTTCATGCATGGGCTTCCTTCCTCCAACAAAGCTTGGAGGAAGAAACTCTTTTTTGTCTATTGTGACGGGGATTGGGGCTTAACCCTAAGCCCATTGATAAGCTACCCTCTTACCGTCACTTATCAGCTGCAGACAGGTCTCCTCGTTTGCAGAAAATCATCTCTACCCTTAATGGGAATCCTCTTCATGTGACTGACCTCCTCTTACCTCATGTTTTGGATTTCTTTAATGAGCGGCTAGAAATGGGCCCATTAACTTGGGAGATTGTTAAAATTCCTTTTATCCTGGTATGTCCCTTTATACTTACTTTTCATAAGTTTCTTATCATCTCTTTCTCTTTTTCAGAAAAGATGATGCGTCAAATGATAGCCGCTCATCAACAAGGGGTGGAAGCTGCTCCAGAGAAGGGAGCTCGAGAGGTAGGTTCTTCTTCCTCTCCCCAAGTCCAGGGCTCCCTTCCTTCCCAGGTACCGAGCTCTAACCCTTCCAGGCTGCCTCCTCACCTTATGACACCAAAGAGCCCTACCCCTGAGTCTGAGGAGGACGTGATCCCTCTGTCCAAGAGGCCCCGCGAAACTCAGGGCGGTTGTTCTCCCTCTACCTCAGCGCCGCTCACCCGCAGTGCCAACCCTACCGCCAGGGCTCCAGTCTTAAACTGTCCAGGCGACGCGGAAGCCCGTCATGTGATTGGGCAATGTGCACCTGAGGACATGCGGATCCTAGAGAAAATGGGCGATCGCGAGCTATTAGAGTCCTGGTGCCAAGACGAAGCTCGAGTAAACTCCTCTTTCTTTTCCCCTCTGTTTTTCTATCTTTTTTTGTGTCTTAATCCCCGCCTTTTTGATCAGGAGGAGGCTAAGAGGGCTATGCTAGCCCTTCGGGCCACCACGTCCATGATACAATTTGACGTGATTAAGGAAAACAAAGAGCTGCGCGAGAAGGAGCAGCATTTTCGCGATCTGGCGAAGGAGCGAGGAGTCGAACTGAAAAGGCAGAGAGGTGAGCTGAAAGGGCTAATGGACGAGTTAGCCGAAGTGAAGAAGGCCCAGGTGAAGGTAGTAGAGATGGCCCGTTCTGAGGCGAGGGATGAGGCCCTGGCAGAAGCATGGAGCCTAACTGACGAAGCTCTGGCGAAAGCCAGAGAAGGGTGGAAAACTGAGTTTTTAAACTCTGAAGAGGGTTTAAGATTGGTCCAGCTTTCCAGGGAGGAAACCCAGCAAGCCTTCCTGGGGTCCAAGGATCTTTACTCGTTGCTTGTTCCAGAGTCCATGAGCTATTTTCATTTCGCCCTGGACGAGCAAGCCAAATGGGACTTAGCGCATCACGCGGCTCCTTTTGATAAGAATCTACCTCTAGAGACTCCTCCTGAACCGACCTCTTTCACCTTTGCTCAGGATCAAAACCGCCTACATACCCTTGGGCCCGCCGAATTCACCGAGCATGTTCTCGCCCTTTTCCACTCTCCTACACCAGAGCAGCCTCAACCAGACCAGGCTCTCGCTTTGGCCCTTCCTGCCTCTTCTCCTTCCCCAACCTTCGCAGGTCTGGGTGAGCTTCCAGGTGGGGATTCACCGGGCGCCTTAGCTGAGGATGCGGTGGAGCAGTTAGCCGAGGAGCTAGACTCTGAGACTTAGTTTTAGGGCGGCTCTCTTTTGTTTTCCTTAGTCAAACCTGATGTTTTGCCTGTGTGGCTGGTCTGTTTTATGTATTTTGCTGAACTTGTAGTGAACGATTTTCATTTATAATAATGCAAATTTTGTCTCATAGCGACTCTTGGGATTCTAAGGTTTCCTGATTTTCTGGAAACCCTAGTACTTTTTATTCCTTGGCACGTGCCTTCGTTTCTTTTTATATATGCGTGTGTATGATTTATTTTCCTTCAATTTCTATAATGGATTCTTCTTCCTTACTCGTAGAGCTTGACTCTTTGAAACGAAAGAATATCTCTCTGTTCGTTGAGAATTTTAAGCTTTCCGATAAACTGACTGTGCTCCGGGAGAAAATCAGCTATCTGTATCGCCTCTTGGAGAGGAAGAGACAGAAGAAGCGCCACTACAAGCGAGAGTGGGCCGAGCTGCGTCAACTGAACCATCAGTTGCAAGAGGAGAAGGCTGACTTGATGGAGTCGGTGAACCAGTTGACTATCGCCGCCGGCGAAGCTCATGCCATATCTGAGCGAGTCGATAAGTACTGCCAGCGCTACCACAAAATTGAGCGTGAGTTGTGGTGTGTCCGCCATGTTCTGGCCTCTGATCGGAGGGCCTCTTCCTCACATGGCTAAATATCTCTGGGATTTTGTTGAATTTTCTGTTCTTCTGTTATATTTCCTGCATTGTAATCAATTTTGCCAGCCTTCGTAGAAGGCATGTGCAATTTCTTTTATATTTGCCAGAATTTTATGATAAATGCAAGAGTATTTTCTTCGGAAATTTCAGTTGATTCTTGTTTATTTCTTCAATCAAATCAAGTGAATTAGGGTTTTCAAGCTTAGCCAGTTCTGGCTTTTGAACTTACCATTAGGTCTGGAGGATTGAGGCATCCGCCTCTAGCCAGACCTGGCTTAAATCGAGTCGAGCATTTTTATGAATATCTGCTTTAAGCCACTCTTAGCTTGGGTTGGTAGTCAGGTCAGGCGCTTTCACGAGTATCCGGCCTCAAACTGACAATCAGGTCAGGAAAATGGGGCATTCGCTCTTAGCCAATCCTGGCTTAAACTGACAATCAGGTCAGGAAAATGGGGCATCCGCCCTTAGCCAATCCTGGGGGCATCCGCCCTTAGCCAATCCTGGCTTAAACTGACAATCAGGTCAGGAAAATGGGGCATCCGCCCTTAGCCAATGCTGGCTTAAACTGACAATCAGGTCAGGAAAATGGGGGCATCCGCCCTTAGCCAATCCTGGCTTTTATAGAGATCCATTAGCTGGGAGACAAATAAACCTGCAACATCATTATATAAATAAACTTTGTGAAATCATATTACACATAAAATTTAAATAAATTCGAAATGTTCCATGCTCTGGGTATCTCGGCTCCATCCATTTCCTCTATCTTGAAGGCGCCACCAGCCAAGACCTGTGTTACCCAGAACGGCCCCAGCCATGTAGCATCCAACTTTCCCTTGGCCTTTACCAAGTCAGCCCTTCGTAGGACCAGGTCTCCCACCTGGAAATACCTCTTCCGGACTGTTTTGTTATAAGCTGCCCGAATTCGCCCCCGCACGTGCTCCATCCTAACTGCTGCCTGATCTCTTTTTTCTTTGATTAAATCCAGCGCGTCTTGCACCAATGCATTATTTTGATTTTCATCAAAGTTCTGTATTCGGTGGGTTTCAAGGCTAATCTCCGCGGGGATGACATCATCCATTCCATAAACCAAGCTGAAGGGGGTTTCACCCGTGCTGTCCTTAGGATTGGTGCAGTAGGCCCAGAGTATTGCACTCAGATCTTCCACCAATTTACCCCCTGACCTCTCTAAGCGTGACTTAAGGCCGTGGACAAGGATGCGATTGGTCACCTCAACTTGTCCATTTGCTTGCGGGTGGTAAACAGATGTGAAGTGTTGCTGGATTTTCATCTTGGTGCACCAAGCTTTAATTTTGGCACCCATGAACTGGGTACCATTATCTGAGATCATAACCCTTTGAACTCCAAATCGGCATACGATGTTTTTCCAGATGAAGCCCATCACTGCTTCTTCCGTGATTTTTGCCAGAGCTTCAGCCTCAACCCACTTGCTAAAGTAGTCAATGGCCACGATCAAAAACCTCTTCTGGGCTGGAACCATTGGGAATGGGCCGACCAGGTCTATCCCCCACTTTACAAAGGGGCAAGGAGAGCTCATTGTCATGAGCTCTTCCGCTGGTTGATGAGTCAAGGGAGACATCTTCTGACATTTTTCACACTTCTTAACAAAGTCCTCAGCCTCTTTCCTCAGCGATGGCCAAAAATAACTAGCTCGCATTACTTTACTAGCCAAGGCCCTTGCTCCCATTTGATTACCACAACAGCCCTCATGTATTTCTTTGAGGACATGGGTGCCCTCCTCCAAGCTCAGACATCGAAATAAAGGCCGCCCAAACCCTTGTCGAAACAACGTTCCCTTGACCAAACAGAATCGAGCAGACCTGGTTCTAACCTTTGCTCCTTCCCTCTTGTCTTCCGGCAGCTCTCCCTTTTCCAGGTATGTCTTAGTAGGAGAATGCCAGTCCTCTCTTTCGTTCACCGAACATACCTGCTCTGTCCCAAATTCATTGTCTGCCATTAATAAAGTGATTACCCTCTCCTGGCAATCCACGGCTGAGCTGGCTACCTTAGCCAAATAGTCTGCTCTTCCATTTTCCTCTCTAGGATTTGAAGGACAGTCAGAGCCCTCATATACTTGGCCAGCTCCCTAAACTGAGTTAAGTACCTATGTATGTTCTCATCCCTAGCCTCAAAGTCTCTGTTTATCTGTCTACACACAAGCTTTGAGTCAACCTCCGCGCACACCTGTTCTGCCCCTAAATATTTTTCCATTTGAATTCCCCTCAGAAGGGCCTCATATTCAGCTGCGTTGTTAGACAGAACATAGTTCATTCACACTGCGTATTCAGTAGCTACACCTGTTGGGTCGATCAACACTATTCCTACACCACAGCCCTGACTTCCTACCGAGTCGTCCGTAAAGATTATCCATTCTTTTTCGTCCTCGCAGAGTTGGTCATTTCCTGCATAAAATCGGCCAATGCTTGGGCTTTGATGGCTGTTCTGGCCTCGAACGTTATATCGAACTCACTGAGCCCAATTATCCACTTGACCAACCTTCCTGACGCCTCTGGCTTGTCCATTATGGCCCTCAACGATAGGTTGGTCCGTACTATTATGTTGTGTAAGAGAAAGTATGGTCGTAGCTTGCGATCTGTGCCGAACAGAGCTAGCATTGCTCGTTCCACCTCTACATACCGCGTCTCTGCATCGTGTAATACCTTGCTCCAATAGTACACCGGCCTTTGTACCTTTCCCTCCTCTCTAAGCAAAACAGAGCTGACAACCTGCAGCCCTACCGATAGGTATAGAATTAAGGGCTCGCCCTGAATTGGTTTGGTGAGCAATGACATCCCCGCCAGGTGTTCCTTCAACATCCTGAATGCTTCTTCACATTCATCACTCCACTGGAATCTAGCCTTTTTGTGTAAAGCTCGAAAAAATGGCAATCTCTTCTCAACTGAGCGCGAAACGAACCTGCTCAAAGTGTTGATTTGGCCTGCCAGGCACTGCATTTCTTTAACATTCCTCGGCGCTTGCATTTCCATAATAGCTCTTACTTTTTATGGGTTAGTCTCAATCCCCTTCTCTGTAACCATGTACCCCAGGAACTTGCCAGCTCTGACCCCGAATGCACACTTCTTAGGGTTAAGCTTCATCCTATATTTCCTTAGGTATCGAAGGTTTCTCTCAGATCATCCACATGTGAGGTCGCCTTCATGCTTTTGACTAGCATGTCATCCATGTATGCCTCCAAATTTCTCCCCAACTGCTCTTTGAACATTTTATCCACCAGCCTCTGATACGTGGCCCCTGCATTTTTGAGCCCAAATGGCATGAACATGTAACAGTATGTTCCTTTCGGGGGTATAAAGCTAACCCGCTTCCAGTCCTCCTCTGCGAGCCTGATCTGGTGATAGCCTTGCGAGGCGCCCATCATGCTTAATAGCTCGCATCCAGACGTGGAATCTACTAATTGGTCTATCCTAGGAAGAGGGTAGTGATCTTTTGGGCAAGCACGGTTAAGATCGCGAAAATCTATACACATGCACCAGTCATATTGGGTTTTAGGGACCAGCACTGCGTTAGAAAGCCATTCAGGAAGTTGTATTTCCTGGATGTGTTTGGCTTTAAGCAGTTTTTCAACCTCAGCCTCAATGATTGCCTCCTTTTCCAGCCCAAAATTAAGCTTTCGCTGCTTCACTGGCTTTTCTCCAGAGATGATATTGAGGTGGTGTTCAACAACTGTCGGGTCTATACCCACAAGGTCTTGAGGAGACCAGGCAAAGACATCAGCGCTACTTCTCAGAAATTGGACCAGATCTACCAAAATTTCCGGACTTAACGTCGTTCCTACTCGCACCACTCTACTATCATCCCCCGGCACCATTTCCACCATCATCAGTATTTCTTCTCTCTGAGTCAGGTCTGGATGCGCTCTTTCTACCCGAGCTCATTTTTTCTGTCGTTCCTCCTCATTACGTCTGATGCATTCAACATACATCTTCCTGGACGCATACTGAACTCCCCTGACTTCGCCCATTCCATCCTCAACCAGAAACTTCATATTCATATGGTATACGGAGATTACTGCTTAGAACTGGCTCAAAGATGGTCGTTCTAGCATAACATTATACGAGGACGGTGCATCGACTACCAAGAATCGTACCGTCCTAGTCACTCTATACGGTTCTTCCCCCAGTGTCACCATGAGTCTGACTGCCCCAAAAGGCTTCAGGGCTCCCCTCGCAAATCCTACCAAGGAAGTTGTCACTTCTTCCAATTCCAAATCTGGTTTTAATTGCTGATAACAGTCATAGAACAGGATATCGGCAGAGCTTCCTGTGTCAACAAACACTCGCTTCACGTTATAATTGGCAATAGTGGCCGTTATGACCAGGGCATCCATATGCGGAGCCAAGATGCCATTCTCATCTTCAGAGCCGAAACATATATTTGGACTAGGTTCTACCTGCCCCACCTCACGTGTCTTCCGGACCAGGTCCCTTGCGGCACGGACATAGCTGTGCTGAGTCCGTTTGGAGTGCTCATCCCACTCGCCACCCGTGATCATTCAATCTCTCCTCGTATGACCTGGGCCTGGTCATTCCGTCATCCACCATTTCGCCCGTTATCCTACTCATGCTTATTCTGCTAGGGTTGATCATGACTACGATAGCCAGACCTAGTCTCTTCCCTCCTCATCCGTACATACTCCTTGAGGTGCCCAGCTTGCACCATCCTTTCCAACTCATCCTTCAAATGAGTGCACTGATTCGTGTCGTGCCCATATTCATTATGATACCTACAGAATTGGTCAGATCTCTCTTTTCTTAGCTTCTAAGAGTAGGTCTTGGGCCATTTAATATCGGGATGTCTCTCAATCACCTGCAAGATCTCCCCTGAGGAGTTTCCAGGGGCGTGTACTTGTCAAAGCGAGGTCGTCCTCCTGCCAGGTCTGGCCTTGATCTCTTTATTGGCCCTCTCTCCTCTCTATCACACCTCTCTCTCTTCTTCTCTTCTTCCTCCTTGATTTTTAGGGCCTCTTCCAAATGAATGTACTTCTCTGCCCTCTCTAAGAGTTCTCCAAACTTCAGTGCTGGCTTCACAACCAGCGACTGGAAAAGTTCTCTTCTCCTGAGCCCCTGTGCTAATGTTTTGCATGAAATTATTGTGTTTTTCCTAGTATTTTTATTTAGAATTTTATGTTGATTTTAGTAGTTTTTAATAGAATTTTATTAAGTTTTTATGTGGTTTTTCTTGTTTTGTTGTTTTTCACTTGACTTGTTAATTTTATATTTAATTGGGTTAAATGGCTTCAATTAATTGGAGGTTTGGTGTAATTCTTAGGTTTTTATATTTAAAATTTTCTATTTTATAGGCCAAGGCATTGAGGGCCAAAGTTCAAGCCAAGTCGTGCCTATTTGCATGCCCAAGTTGGTGCCAAGAGCAAGCTTCAAAGGGGCTAAAATTCTGTAATGGTGGCCCATTTTCGTGCCTAGGTAGCCCAAGCCGGCGCCCAGCAGCAACCCAGGCAGCGCCTAGGCAGCCCAAACTGGTGCCCAGCAGCACCCCTAGGCAGCAACCCAGGCAGCAAACTGGAGCCTAAACTGGCGCCCAGCAGCAACCCAGGCAGTGCCCAGCAGCCCAAACTGGCGCCCAGCCACCCCAGCCAGCCCTAGGATGCCCCAGCCAGCCCCAGCACACCCAGGCTCGCCCAGACCGAGCCACCTTCAGCCAAGACCGAGTCACCTTGAGCTATCTTGGTCAAAACTGGTCAATTTTGGTCAAATTCGTGAAATTAAGCCTAAAAAGCCCAATTTGACCCATTTAAACCCAATAAAATCTAGTATAAAGAGAAAACTTCTCTCTTTTTTGTGAACACCTCTCATTTTTCTCCCAACCCAAGCATGGGTTTGTGGATTAAAAATTCTCTCTCTAGTTTTTAAGATCTAATTTCTCTCTCTTAGGTTTTAGATTCAATTTCAAGCTTTGATGTAATTTCTTTTCTAGATTTAGATTTACTTTCATACATGGCCTTGGGTTTGTAAGCCTAAGAAGAATCCAAATACTCCTTTGGATTGTTACTTTTGATGCAATGACATTCAAGCTTTGTTTCATTTCTTAATTCAAGTAAGTTTCCTTTCAATTTCATGTTTTATACTTTATTTCCATGCTTTGTTCTTCATTTCCATGCTTGTTCTTCATGTTATGCTTTTTTCCTTAGCACCTTGATTTCTTGTTAGATCTTAAGAATCGGATATGGAATCTAGATGAGTGACACATCTAGATCATAGATCGAGTCTTAGATCGTCTTGATTTCAAGTTTTTCCTATGCTTTATTTGCAATTTTATTTTTATGCATAGTTTTAGCTTTAATCTTAGATCTACTCTTTGTTGCTTGTTATTTTTCATGAAGTTTTAAACTTTCCCGTCCATTTTCATTGCTTTATCCACTCATGCTTTCAAATTTTGAAAATTTTCATTATTTAGGATTTTATGCATAGTTGTACCTTGTGCATGCATGCTTGTACATGGTGAAACTTTGCATTTTCTTGCTTATTTTCATTAATTGCTTGCATTTACATATTAAGGCATCCGACGAGGCATCCTACCCACTTGCATTTCAATTCCTAGTTTAGTTTAGTTAGTTTAATTGCTTTATTTTCATTTTCCTTTTATTTATTCAAGCTTGAAACACATAAAATCCTTCAATTGAATTGATCTCCGATAATACCAAGCCAAGAACTCGTTGATTTATTTCAACACCATGAAAACTCTTCTAACAAAATGGCGCCATTGCCGGGGAGCTCTTCCGATGCCGACGGCACTTCCAACTTTGCATTTGTAAATCGATTGATATAAGCACGCAGACTCTCGTTCTCTTTCTGCTTCAAACTAAACAGCTCAAGCGGCATTTTCTGGTATTTCCTGCAGCTACTAAACTGATGCAGGAAAGCCGAGCTGAACTCATCAAAGTTGCTGATAGAACGCGGTGGTAGCTGACTAAACCAAAGCTGGACTGATTTAGTGAAGGTCATCGGGAAGACCCAGCACATGACTGCGTCCGAGAACTTGTGCACAGCTGCTGCAATTTTGAAGCGGCTCAGATGATCCCACGAATCTATTGTCCCACTATACTCGAATCCCAAAGATCTATAGGAGGCTGACACGTCATCACGCATGACCTCCTTAGTGAACGGTGTGCCTCTCCATGCCGGAACCGTATCAGGGCTCGTCATTTTCTTCTTGAATTCTCTTACCTCTTTCTGCAAGATTTACATCTGCTCAGCAAGGCCTTGATTAGCCTGACTCGACGTCTCACTGTCGGAGGTAGAGAAGTGTTCTTCTCTGTCTTGGAGGGGGGTCCGATCCGTGCGCTGGCCGCGCAACGGTTCTATTTCCGCTAGCGGAACTGTCCGAGCTGGTGGTGTGTTGGATGGCGGTGCCGAGATCTCCGCGAACTTCTTCTCCACGGCCACTTCCACGGCTTTTCTGATGAGCTCAGATAGCTTCCTGAGGAAATTTTCATTCAGTGATCTATCGTTCGTTGGCATTAATCCGTCAGAGGGGGGTGGCACGATGCCAGATCCAATTACTACTGATGGTTCTGCCCCCTCCGGCCTCGTCGTTGACAGCCCCGTCGACCGCGGCATGCGCCATAGTGCGGCGGAACTAGGAGTACCACCCAGCTCCCCCACTAGATCTCGACGTAGCCCGTCTGAAGCCATTCAAATTCTCATGTCTTGGCTTAAGATATTCCCACAGACGGCGCCAATTGTTTCACCCTGAAAATATGACAACGCCTAAAACCTACGCTTCCTCCTGCCCTACACACACAAACACGTCAGAAAAGGAATGCACCAGAAATGACATACCTTTCCCAGCCTTGAGGCTGAGGTATTTATAGTTTTCCTCAGTGGGGACCCCTTACAGGATCTCGGAAATAAAAGCCGCAAATCAAGGTCCACTTAAGCAACCAATTCTGACAAATGGTCCCACTTGTCTCCTGGGAGGAGATCATGGTACCAGGTCTGCCCTAATCCTGCTCTCCCTCTCTTTTGTAAGTCAGGATATCAAGCCTGCTTTGATCCTATTCTCTAAGGCTTTATTCTATATGAAATCACCACCAGGTAAGGACAATTCCTGAGCCATGGTGATCCTCTTTTCAATATCTGATCCATTTCTAAGAAGACCAGGTCAGCCCTTTTCAAGGACTGAGCTGGTCTGACTTCCTTTCTCTTCCTTGATATCTCAACCCAAGTCTACCCCAATCCAGGTCTAGCTTATTTAGGCCACATCATTGGTAATAGCCCGAAAGGCCATCCAAAAAGCAATAGAATTCGTGTCCGGCAAGTTTGTCGAGAAGTTGGTCTATGAACAACAAAGGAAAGTGGTCTTTACGAGTGGCTGCATTTAATTTCCTATAATCGATACACATACACCATCCAGTAGTCAGTCAGGTTAGAACTATCTCGCCTTTTTCATTTTTGGTTATAGTGATGCCTCCTTTCTTTGGAACCACATGGATAGGGCTCACCCATTTACTGTCAGGAATAGCAAAAATAATCCCTTCATCTTTAAGCTTCAAAATTTCCTTCTTGACCACCTCATAAAGTGTTGGCGTCTTTATTCATTGACTGTCTCTTACAGTGTTCTAGCTCGATTCGGTGCATACAAGTAACAGGTCTTATCCCTTTGATGTCGCTAATGCTCCATCCTATGGCTTCTTTGTAGGTACTCAGCACCGCAATCAGTTCTTTTTCCTCGTGTTCCGCCAATGCTAAATATATGATGATGGGTTTTGTTTCGTTAGGCTCGAGGAAGACATACTTAAAATGACTTGGTAATGGTTTCAACTCCATTTTGGCCCCATTTCAAATGCATTAGCTATTTTGCACAATTCTTCATCAAGATCTTCAAATCCTTCATAATCTTCAGTGATTTCATTCAAGTCTATTTCCAATATTTCTGCCATCCTGCTCAAAGATTTTGTGTCTTCCTCGACGCTTAACTCATCTAACACGGTGATCCCCTTTGGTTCGTGAATGCAAGATGCAATAGGATCACTAAATGAAAATCTTCGTGCATGAACGGAGAAGGAGTGTTGTGAATTTCTTTAAGCAAAAATGTGACTGTCTCACCCAGAATGGATAAGGTCATTCTCCCCTTGTGCACATCAATTAACGTATGAGGGGTGGACATGAACGGTCGTCCTAGCAAAATAGTATTCTATGTGCCTTCCTTTGGAACCTCACCCACATCAAGTATGACAAAATCAACTGGAATTACAAGTTCGCCGACTTGAACTAATACATCTTCAACTATGCCGACAGGTTATCTAATTGATCGATCCGCCAATTGTAGTCACATCATAGTTGGCTTCATTGTTCCAAGGTCAAATTCTTTATATAGTGAATATGGCATTAAATTAATTCCTGCACCAAGGTCAAGCATTCCACGTGCCGTTTGCCCATTTCCTAAGGCAATAGTTATGGAAAAACTCCCTGGGTCTTTCTCCTTTTTGGGAAATGGACCCCTGCATATGGCGCTCACCTCCTTGGTTAATTCTACTCGTTGTGTCATTTCCAGTAGTCATTCCCTCGCGACTAACTCCTTGAGAGATTTAACGTATGCGGGCACCATTTTGACTACGTCCAAAAGAGGAAGGTTAATATTGACGTTTTTCAGCAAATTGTAGAGTTCCCTGATTTTTTTGTTTTCTTTGGGTGGGCGTAGACAACTTGGAAAGGGAAATTTGTCTCGAAAAGTAGGTGTTAACTGCTTCAGTTGTGGAGTCAGAGACTTGGTGGAATCGTTAATTGTTGTGGGAGTGGGGTCTTGTCTTGGAAACTTCCCTTTCAATGATCCCGGAATATAAGGATTTGGTGACTTGTACATTTGGTCCACTGGTCTAGGATCGTCTTTCTTAGGCGAACCCGTAGTTGGATTGTTTCCCACCTCTTTCTCCTTCTCTTCTAACTCAATTCTATTATCTACCTTCTTTCCACTTCGTAAAACATGAACAGCCAAAGCTTGCTCGGGTTGACTCGGGAATTTTTTCTCATTTTCCGCCTTTGCCATAGATGTTGCTAGTTGGCCTATCACTATTTCCAAATTCTTCACACTTTTGGAGAGATCATTCAATACTTCTCCCTGCTTATTAACTTGTGTAGTTAGATTTGTGAGCCCGTCTCTATTTCTAATTATTTCGGTGACTTGGTTTTTCTGCCAAATTAACAATTGGTCGTTCGATTGTATTGGAGCATGTGTTGGTCCAGTTATTGGATATTTGTATGGTGGGGGTGGTGGTGAATCAGTCTGTGTGGGAGTGTAATGTGGATTTCCAGGGCCCCATTTTAAGTAAGGTGAAACACGTTGCGCCTGGAATTTAGTTGAAGGTCTGTGCTCATGAGTTGGAAGGTCTTGTTGGCGCACTTGGTCTTTAATGGCATACGCCTCGGCTTCGCATTCGTCGTGACACACCATTTTGCACGTATCCACCAAATGCCCTTGCTCTCCGCACCGGTTGCATGTTTCAACGATTTCGTTGCTTGGCACCTCAGACGCCTCGTTAACTCTTATCTTTCGTGGTCTAGAACTCGTTTGCCTGGATTTGTCGCTCATTCTTTCAAACAACTGCTTAGCTTCCGTAGCGGTCAAGTATCCAAAAATGCCTCCAGCAGCTGTCTCAACGTTATTTTTGTAGGAGTCCAATAGTCCTTCATAGAAGAATTGATTGACCATCCCTGGAGAGTTGTGATGATGTGGGCAAGCTTGCAATAATGTTTTGTAACGTTCCCATGCTTCGTGTAGCAACTCCCCATCTTACTAAACAAAGTTGGCGATTTGTCTCCTAATGTGGCCCGTCGTTTGAGCTGAATAGTATTGATTAATAAATTTATCGCTAACCATGGGCCAATCAGTCAATGATCTAGGTTCTAATGAGAGTAGCCAAGATTTGGATTTATCCTTCAAACAACTTGGAAAACACACCATTTGAAGATCTTCATGATGATGTCTCGGAGATGGTATTCTACTTACTTCTGCATAAAATTCTTTAAGAAAAGCTAACGGATCTTCATTGGCGAGACCATGAAACGTCGGAAGGTTATTGATTATGTGAGGTTTAAGCTCAAAGTCTCTTGCAGTCCTCCCTAGCACAATAGCAGAACTATAGGGACCTACCTGAGGAGTCGTGAAACCTTGTTGTCTTGGTTCGCGCGCCCCCCTTGGGTGTCTCTCTTGATTATCAGGCCTCGCGTAGTTTCTATCATACTCGTTTCTTTCATTATAGTGGTTATTAACAAGCCAGTCATCAATCTGCTCGTCTCCAGGGTACGATCTCTTAGAATAGTTATCTTGGTTGTGTTGATGGTGATTTCTATTTTCACCTCCTCCTCTCTCTTCAGCCCGGTCCATCATATTTCGTTGGATATTTTCCAAATATTCTCGAGGTTTTGCCGGTCCTTCGGGGCGAATTGGTTCGCTTCCGTATTCGTTTCTATGTCGTATAGGAGGGTTCCTTGGTGGTTTATCGTCTGCATTATTGTTGTGAACAGGATCTTCTCGTCTTAACATCGTATCAGGAATTGTGTCACAAACAAAATCAGTGGTAACACACAATTCACTTTCAGAAATATGAGGAGGTCTTGCTTGATTCGAACGATAAATATTATCAATGAATGGTGCAAGTTCCAGTCTAAGTGATCTTCTACCTTGCATGCACTCAACAACAAATCAAACGCATCAAATAGAAAAACTAATTATACAAATAGACGGTTGAAAAGAAAATAATACGAACAAACATATTTCTGAAACCTTTGCTTTTGTTCCCCGGCAATGGCGCCAAAATTTTGATTCGAACTTTTGTGTTCCTGCTTTATAAATATTTGTCAATTATTCAAAAGTTCGCTCACAAAAGTACGAGTTCGCATGTAGGTTGGTAAGTTAAAACCGAGTCGATCTCAAGGAACATGTAATTGAAATCTCAAATATTTGTTCAATCGCAAAGTAACACGAAAACTTGTACAATTTGGGGGGTTTGTTTGTTTTTATTATCTAAGAATTTAAATGCATGAACATCAATGAAAACTAAGTAACTTCAACTAATTAACCAACTAGGAATATGTAAATTCAATCCAAGAAATCAATCTAATAACTCAAACAAGAATATCTAGTATAAACGAAAAGTAATTATCTTAAACGTAACGTAAACGGAATTAATTATCTAAGCCTGGACAATATAAAATCTCTAATAACCAAACATCAAATAAACTAAACTAAGATGAAAGATTACGAATCCAAATATCAAAAGTAACTAAGGAAACATTAAATAATTCAAGAACAATAATTAAAAAACTACTACTTAATCGCATAAATTAAACTAAGAAAGCAATTAAAAGGTTTAGAATACTTATTGAGACTAAGAAGTGCATTAAATTCTCCAGCTATTCCGGAGAAATCGCGTAGATCTTAGCCGAAAATTGAATCACGAACTAGAGTCGGAGCATGGAACTTGTGACTCTTGTATCTTCGATCTTGATCTTCTATTATGATATGGAATGTAAAGGTGTGTTGTTTTGGTGTAAAAGGACCGAGATTAGGACTATGGTGGTGATATGTGTGTTTTGGGACGGATTAAGAGAGGGATTTATATAGTTTTCCCATGTCTTGGAGCACAAGTTAGGGTAAAAATGCATTTCTGGGCAGGTAGCGGTATGAGTTACAGCTAACTATACCGTTAACCCTCTCTGAGTAGTCTCTGTCCATTCGTAGCAGTGTTGGTAGCGGTGAGAAAGTAATCGTTAAGTGCGCCGCTAACCTCTCTGTCAATTCGTAACGGTGTAGCCAGCGGTTAAAAGATACCGTTAGGTAGGCCTGAAAGCTCTCTGTCAATCTTTAGTGGTAAGGTAACGGTGGTGGTAACGGTAATGGATACCGCTAACTCCCAATTTCTGCTACTTCTACGCCGGAAAGCTCGATTCTTATCTCTTACTCATTGAACTTCGTCTTTTATGCACTGAGCTCCTCCGGTTACTTAGCTATAAGATGAAAAACAGAGAACAATCACCTATTTGCATCAATTTAGATTATAATACAGTAAAATAAGCTGGAAGTGCAAATATACGAAATTAAGCTCAAACTACCCAACTTATACCAAAAACAAATAGAGAAACGAACTAAAATACTAATAAAAATAAGGACAAATATGTGTTAATAAGGGATAAACAATGATTATAAGAGATTGATAGCGGTGGTGATGGAGGCAGTCCGACAAATTCAATGGCTTGTTGTTGCTTCAATGGAGGCTAATGTTTGTGTTTGTTTGTGTGAATAAGGAGAAAGGAGGTGTGTTTGTTAGTAAATTTACAAGGGTAAAATAATAATTCAGATTTCTTATTTTAAGTATAAAAATATTGGATGAAAAAATTAATTGAGTGGGTTTTAATAGCACTACCGTTTAATATTTGGTTCAAACCAATTAGGCCAAAAGTCGTGTCTCGTCATGTATTACCATATATTACTAGTCGTTATATTGTGCACCCTAAAATACCTTCTAACATACACAAGAAACATTCCATCACTTTCTGTATAATGTTCATCACTTTGTACTAACAAATTATGATAATTTTATTAATTTAAACACAAAAAAATCATTAATTTTCACCCTAAAATTCGTCACTATGAATACAAAGACTTATAATTTTCATCATATTAATATTAAAAATTCATTTGAGGTCCTATACACGAATATATGTTATAATTTATCATATAGCACGGTCATCAATAGGATAGCTCATCCCGCCGCCTATCTCTGGTCCATAATCTTGACTCATTCACTAGCCCACATTAACAAATGAAAATAGCAAATTGTAATGAATCATGCGGATAAACATCACATATTCAACTTTAATCCATCAACCCATTAACGGGTGACCAAACGTATGGAAGATGATATATGGCACACCCGAGTGCACCATATATTGTACACTCAATTTTTTTTTTTGATAGTATATATATGTTTTATGCGGAATATATATATATATATATATATATATATTATATATATATATATATATATATATATATATATATATATATATTGTGAGATTCTATATAAGTATTATATGGGATGAGTATTATTGTTGACAATACAAATCTTCCCCTCGAAGTGGTCATCGTGATTCAGTCGATGGGAAAGTTGTAAGCGATCACCGACGAAGTGAACATCGAGATCTGGTTGACGAGATTCTTAAGTGTACAAAACAACCATATACAATCACACAGAATATTCATATACAATCTCACAAAACATCTGTATATCATCTCATATAATATACATATTCATCACAACGGGAAATAGTGAGTGGGTGCCGTCGAATTCTGGTCGATGAGATTCTTATGTGTACAAAATATCTATAATTAATTTCACAGATCATACATATATTATCGCACAAAATATCCATATACCATCTTACAAAACATACATATACCATCACAACGGAAAGTGTAAGCAGACGATGTCGAAGTGGTCACAAAATCGACGAGATTCTTATCTCACAAAACTTACATATATCACCGCACATAACATTCATATACAATCGCATAGAAGGAATCGGGCACACCATATTTGTTGCACCGGGTGCAAGGTATAATTTGCCCACCATATGGCCCTATTGGGGATTTGGGTATTTGAGAAGTTATATTTGGTAACTTTGGTCCAATATTCCAAATATGGAAAGTTCGCTATTTCCAAAAACGAGCTTCGCTTTCTTAATCTACGTCATGAGTAGATAAATGTGGCATATTCACTTTCACAAATCTATGTTGGGATGAGTGAGTAATTAATGTTCAAAGTTGGACATTAAGGAATTGAATATGGAAGTTGAAGAGGTAGTGGGATTTCTATTTGATACATGGAAATGATGCGGCCTGAATAGCCAGACCTGGATAGGGGTAGATCTGAGTTAAGGTTACTAAGGAAAAGACAGGAGACCTGGCCAGATCGGCCTTTGGGAAGGTCTGGTTTGGTTTTCTTGGAAACCCGCGTTTACGCAGGCATATCGACGTCTTAAATTAGGTTTGTGCATTAGTTTAGGATCATCCGGGAATATTTTCGTAATTCTAGATTAGTATTGCTTAAGGACAAGCAATCATTCTAAGTGTGGGGTGGTTGATTTGTACTTTTTTGTACGCATTTTTGTTACCTTTTTGTGTTGCGTTTGCATGTGTTTTGCTTGCATTATGGGTATTAGGAGTCGTTTTGACCTATTTTGTTAGTTTTAGGTTTTGTAGTGTTTTTTTTTAGTAGTTTTTCTTATATTTTCTTAGTTTTTTTTTTTATTAGTTTTTGTTTTGAAGGTCAACTTTGGTCAAAGTGAGCCCATGACGAGGTCGGAAGATGATTCAAACCCGAGACACTCATTGCCAATCCACGACATGTCTTTGGTGCAAGGATTGACCGGAAATGACGAGAAATGTGGCCATTTTCACTGTCACCTCATGCATTCGCTCGGTGGATGTCTCAGTTGTCGTAATGCAAGCATAACTCCAGAACCACTTGTGCCATCTGCCTCCACCTTATATCATTGGAAATCTGAGAGAAATGTTTAAAACTCTTATCTTTACAACAATCCCAAATTCTGAGTTTAAGAATGGTAAAAAGCAGCTTTAAGTGGAGACGGTTCGTCGTGGCCTCGCTTGTGGTAGGTTTTGGTGCGGAGCCCATAACTCTCGGAGGAAAATTCCAATTGACACAAACCAAACTCCAAATGAAATCCAATATAAAGGGCTAGATTTACTATGAAAACATCGATGGCTGATTCCGTATTTTTGTCAGTCGATCGACTGCTCGGCAGAAAGTTTAGGGCGTTTGAACAAGTCAGTCGATCGACTGCACTTCCAGTCGATCGACTGAAATGCTGAGGATGTGTGATTTTGGTGGGAAAAAAAGACCATTTTTCCTCTTATCTACCTATATGATTCCCACCCATTATTCACAAAAAAACAACCCTCCTTGGTGGTTTTGGACTAGTTCCATCTCCTCCAAGCCTCTACATTTTCTTGCAATTTAAAACCCTAGCCTAATTCTTAGCTTATGTAGTTTAGTTAGCTTAGTAGTTAGTTTAGTTAGGTTAGTTTTAGTTGGCAAGTGTTGGAGAGGGTGACAATCTCCTATACTTGTTGCTCCTTGTTGTATTGAACATTTGGATTTTCTCTTGTGGATGTAATCTAGATTTGAAGATTTGGTGTTCAATTCAAATTGGTAGTGTCCCTTTCCTTACTTTCTTGTGTTGTTATTGTTGTTGTTGTTCTTGTTAGGTTAATATTGTTATGTGGGTGGTTTAGTTTTAGATTATGTTGTTCTTCTTTTCTTGGAAACTCCATGGATGCTTTCATTTTCAAGCTTTTTACCTCTTTTAGTTAGACAAACTTTTGGCTCTTGAAAGATGTATGAACTTTTCATCTTTTGTAAATTTGACCTTTTTTCAATTTAATGCTTTTGTCCACTTTCAATTTCAAAGGTTTTGAATTCCCTCCAATTTCCCCTTCAATGTGCAAGCCTTCTTAGTTAGTAAATCCTCATTCATGTAATGTTGTTAATTAGGTTAATTACTTTCAAACAAGCTTTAATTTGTATTGGATGCAATTAGTTTAGTAATTATGGGTTTAGGGTTTAAGTTCATTTAGAACCATTAATCGGAATTTGTTGAGAATTGGGATTGACGACCCCAATACTTGATCGACATTTTGGATTGACAACCCCGAATCGTGGATTAAGTGCTCGGCAAAAACCGATTAATCGTGGAGACGAACCGAACACCCTAAACCCTTATTTTCATTATTTTCATTTAAATCATTTTTAATTAAAGTCCCCTTTTAAATTCAAGCTTTAGCGTAAAACTCAAAACTCACTCAATGACTTAATATTTTCCTAGTGTAGATTAGTGTAATTTAGATTAACAAGAGATTGAGTAAAAACACCGACCGCCGATTATATCTATCCTCGAGAGACACGACTCGGGAAAACTTATCGCTCTACAATCGACTCCGTGCTATTGCGGAGAAAGTTTCTTAGAGTGCTAAGAATTCTTCGATCACCTGGTATGGATTCTCTACGAAATAATCCTAAGAGAACAGGATCAAGGCAGGTCTGGTACCCTGATCTATGAGATAACTTGGAGAGAGCAGGATCAAGATAGGTCTGGTATCCTGACCTCCTAAAGGGGGACAGGGGGGATCACTTGTCAGAGTTATTTGTGCAACGGCCCTTGATTCGCCGCCAGTGTTTCCGAGATCCCGAATGGGATCCCCACTAAAGAATACTATAAATACTCCAGCCTCAAAGCTAAGGAAGGTATGTCATTCTCGTGCATTCTTTTCCTTGCACACTGAAACACTCCATGGTAGGATTTGCAGGGGGAGCTTTGAAGCCCTTGGGGGCAGTTAGTCTTTTGGTAACATTGGGGGAAGAGCCACACAGAATTACTAAGACAGTACGATTCTTAGTGGTAGATGCACCATCTTCGTACAACGTTATGCTAGGACGGACATCCCTGAGCCAATTCCAAGCGGTGATCTCGGTATACCATATGAAGATAAAGCTTCCGGCCAAAGATGGAACAGGCGAGGTTAGGGGAGACCAGTATGCGTCCCGAAAAATGTATGTCGAGTGCATCCGACACAATGAAGAGTAAAGACAAAGCAAGAGAGCTCGGGTGGATAAAGGAGTGCCAGAGCTGGCTCAGCGAGAAGAAGGTCTGATGATGGTCGAAATGGTTCCAGGGGATGATAGTAGAGTGGTTCGAGTGGGAACGACCTTGAGCCCGGAAATCTTGGTAGACCTGGTCCAATTTTTGAGGGATAATGCTGACGTCTTTGCCTGGTCTCCAGAGGACCTGGTGGGAATAGACCCAGCAGTCGTCGAGCACCACCTCAACATCAGCCCTGGAGAGAAGCCTGTGAAGCAACGAAAGCATAACTTTGGTCCAGAGAAGGAGGCAATCATTGAAGCCGAGGTTGAGAAACTGCTGAAAGCCAAGCACATTCAGGAAATACAATTTTCTTGAATGGCTTTTTAATGCGGTATTGGTCCCCAAGACTCAAGACGATTGGCGCATGTGTATAGATTTCCGTGATCTCAACCGTGCTTGCCCTAAGGATCACTACCCTCTGCCAAGGATAGATCAGCTAATCGACTCCACGTCAGGCTGCGAGCTATTAAGAATGATGGACGCCTCACAGGGCTATCATCAGATCAGGCTGGAAGAAGAGGATTGGAAGAAGGTTAGTTTCATAACCCCGAAAGGAACATACTGTTACGTGGGCATGCCATTTGGGCTCAAAAATGCAGGTGCCACGTATCAACGATTGGTCGATAAGATGTACAAAGCGCAGTGGGGAAGAAACATGGAGGCCTACATTGATGATATGCTAGTTAAGAGATTGAAGGCGGCCTCGCATGTGGATGACCTAAAGGTTACCTTCGACACTTTGAGAAGATACAGGATGAAGCTCAATCCCAAGAAGTGTGCATTCGGGGTTAGAGCTTGTAAATTCCTGGGCTACATGGTCAAAGACAAGGGAATCGAGGCCAACCTGGAAAAAGTTAGGGCTATCATGGACATGCAAGCTCCAAGGAACGTGAAAGAGATGCAGCGCCTGGCAGGCCAAATCAATGCTTTGAGTAGATTTTTCTCGCGCTCAGCGGAGAAAAGCTTACCCTTCTTCCAAGCCTTGCGCAAGAAATCTCGGTTTCAATGGAGTGATGAGTGTGAAGAAGCGTTGAAAATGTTGAAAGAACACTTGGGTAGTATGTCGCTGCTTACTAAGCCAGTTCCGGGTGAGCCTTTGATCCTGTACTTGTCTGTCGGGCAACAGGCTGTCAGCTCAGTCTTGCTTCGGGAAGAGGGAAAAATACAGAAGCCAGTGTATTATTGGATCAAAGTATTGCATGACATTGAAATTCGGTATGTGGAAGTGGAGAGAGCGATGTTAGCCCTGGTTGGCACAGCGCGTAAATTATGGCCTTATTTCCTTTCACATGGCATCATTGTGCGAACCGACCTACCTTTAAAGCCATCATGGATAAGCCAGAAGCATCAGGATGGCTGGTCAAGTGGATAACTGATCTTAGCGAGTTTGATATAACTCTCGAAGCCAAAACAGCCATTAAAGCTCAGGCATTGGTCAACTTCATGCAAGAAATGATCAGCTCTTCTGAGGAAGAGAAGGAATGGATGGTTATTACGGATGGTTCAATAGGGAACCTGGGTTGTGGCGCAGGCATAGTACTGATCAATCCAATGGGTATAGCTACCGAATACGCTGTGCGGATGAACTACACCTTGTCTAATAACGCATCTGAATATGAAGCTCTTTTAAGGGGATTCAAATGGCAAAGGATTTGGGGGCAGAACAGATATGCGCAAAAGTCGACTCAGCTTGTCTGTAGACAAGTAAATGGAGACTTTGAGACAAGAGATGAACACATGCAGAAATATTTAGCTCAGTTTAAGGAATTAGATAAGGACATGAGAACTTTGATTGTCCTCCAAATCCCTAGAGAGGAGAACACAAGAGCATATTACTTAGCCAAGATCGCTAGTTCATCCATCGATTGTTGGTGTTGATGTTCGGTGTTGTCTCTAGGAGGATCCGAGCTCCCACCGAGTGTCTGTACCGAGTGAGCGCCGATCAGGAGCACCGCCGAGAAGGATTCGCAGCAGGCCGCCGATCTGGACACACAGTGTCACTGAGGGCTCCCGTGCATTGTCGCCGAGCTCAGGCCCGCGCCGCCGGGCCGGACTCGCAGCATGCTGCCGACCTGGACGCGCGGGGCTCGCCGAGGATGCCCGCGCAGTGCCTCCGAGATCAGGCCCGCGTGGCCGAGATGGACTCGCCGTGTGCTGCTGACCTGGACGCGCGAGGCTCGCCGAGGATGCCCGCGCAGTGCCTCCGAGCTCAGGTCCGCTCTGCCGAGCTGGATTCGTAACGTACTGCTGAGTGCCCATGCCAAGAGCGCCGAACAAGAGGCTGCCGAACTGGATTCTGCCGAGCTCGGTCTGGCGCCGAGCAGGATTTTCCTCGGGGGATAATAGGCGTCCCACGCTGCCTGCCGAATACTTCTGCCCAGAGGTGCCGAGTAGGCATATGTCGAGCACATTGAGCTCGGCACTCTGCCGAGCAGAACCTTTCCCGGGGGCGACAGGCGGTTCGAGTCACGAGCTGAATATTCTGACCTAGAAGCACCGACCTGAGAAGTGTCAAGGAGGGCGGATTTCTCCGAGAGATCCGTTCGATTCGAAAAATAGCTGAGGACGCTGCCGAGTTGGTGGAATATAGTTGAGGACGGTGCTGATGCGGTGGATATGAGAGCAGAGGTTTCGGAGGGCCAATAGGAGAGTGCCAGGTGTCTAATTGGGGTTTCAATGGAAAATTATAAATAACCTTTCCAAGAGAGAGAAAA
>BMAC01000163.1:476001-512938 GCA_014905375.1 Phtheirospermum japonicum
GTACCGAGTGAGCGCCGATCAGGAGCACCGCCGAGCAGGACTCGCAGCAGGCCGCCGATCTGGACACACAGTGTCACCGAGGGCTCCCGTGCATTGTCGCCGAGCTCAGGCCCGTGCCGCCAGGGCCCAGACTCGCAGCATGCTGCCGACCTGGGCGCCCGGGGCTCACCTAAGATGCCCCGCGCAGTGCCGCCGAGCTCAGGGCCCGCCACCGCTGGCTGGACTCGCAGCATGATGCCGACCTGGACGCGCGCGGGCTCGCCGAAGACGCCCGCGCCATGCCGCCGAGCTCGGGCCCACGCGGCCGAGCTGAGCTCGCAGTATGCTTGTCGACCTGGACACGCGGGGCTCGTGGCAGACGCCCGCGCAATGCCGCCGAGCTCAGGCCCGCGCGGCCGAGCTGGACTCGCCGTGTGTGCTTCGCACCCGTGGATTGCCGAGGACGCCCCGCGCAGTGCCGCCGAGCTCAGGTCCGCTCTGCCGAGCTGGGACTCGCCGTATGCTTGCCGACCTGGATGTGCGAGGCTCGCCGAGGACGCCCGCGCAGTTGCCTCTGAGTTTTTAGAGAGAGAAACATAGAGAGTTTTAGATAGAGAAAGCTTGTATTTAAGGTCAAGAACCTGTGAAAAGGATCAGGCCAAGGCCGATCCGAACTGATTTTTGAGGAATAAAAGTTAAGCACTTTTTCCCACTCGATTCTGCTATCTGATTTCTGCTCTTTTTATTATTTTTGGTTTTGTATTGGTTTTATGTTACTCTTAACATAAACAGTTGGGAAAGAGTAATCACTCTATTGATGGTAAACCGAGACTTCAGGGGAGAGCAAGTATGTTCAGTGAATGAGAGAGATGACTGGCAATCTCCCATCAGGGCTTATTTGGAAAAAGGAGAGCTCCCGGAAGACAAGAGAGAAGGAGTGAAGGTGAAAACCAGGTCTGCCCAATTTTGTTTGATTAAGGGGACGTTGTTTCGGAGGGAATTTGGGCATCCTCTGTTACGGTGCCTAAGCCTAGCGGAGGGCACCCATATCCTCAAAGAAATCCATGAGGGTTGTTGTGGCAATCATATGGGAGCAAGGGCCTTGATCAGCAAGATAATGCGAGCTGGTTATTTTTGGCCATTGCTGCGGAAAGAGGCTGAGGACTTTGTTAAGCGATGTGAAAAATGCCAAAAAAATGTCTCCCTTAACTCACCAACCAGCGGAGGAGCTCATGACAATGAGCTCTCCCTGCCCCTTTGCAAAATGGGGGATCGACCTGGTCGGACCATTCCCAATGGCCCCATCCCAGAAGAGATTCTTAATTGTGGCTATCGATTACTTTAGAAAGTGGGTTGAGGCGGAGGCCCTGGAAAAAATTACGAAAGAGGCAGTGTTGGCTTCATTTGGAAAAATATCGTATGTCGGTTTGGCATCCCAAGGGTAATGGTCTCGGATAATGGTACCCAGTTCATGGGAAACAAAATTAAAGCTTGGTGCACTAAAATGAAAACTCAGCAACACTTCACATCTGTTTACCACCCACAAGCGAACAGACAGATTGAAGTAACCAACCGAATCCTTGTTCAGGGTCTCAAAGCACTCTTAGAAAGATCAGGGGGTAAATGGGTGGAAGAGCTAAGTGCGATACTGTGGGCCTAATGTACTAATCCTAAAGAAAGCACAGGTGAAACCCTTTTCAGCTTGGTTTACGGCATGGATGTCGTTATCCCCGCAGAGATCAGTCTTGAAACCCACCGCATACAAAACTTCGATGAAAATCAAAACAAAGTACTCGTGCAGGATGCGCTAGATTTAATTGAAGAAAAATGAGATCACGCAGCGGTCAAGATGGAGCATGTGAGAGGACGAATTCGGGCGGCTTATGACATGACAGTCCGGAGGAGATATTTCAAGGTGGTAGATCTGGTCTTCCGAAGGGCTAATCTGGGAAAAACCAAGGGGAAGCTGGATGCTACCTGGCAAGGACCATTTCGGGTCGCACAGGTCTTGGCGGGTGGTGCTTATAAATTGGAGGAAATGGGCGGGACTGAGATACCGCGTGCATGAGATATTTCAAATTTACGTAAATTCTATGTGTAATATGATCTTACAAAGTTTATTTATATAACGATTATGCAGGTTCATTCTTGTTTGACAACTAGTGGATTTCTCTAAAGCCAGGATTGGCTAAGGGTGGATGCCCCATATTCCTGATCTGATTGTTAGTTTAAGCCAGGATTGGATAAGGGCGGATGCCCCATTCCTGACCTGATTGTCAGTATAAGCCAGGATTATCTAAGGGCGGATGCCCCATATTCCTGACCTGATTGTCAGTTTAAGCCAGGATTGACTAAGGGCGGATGCCCCATTCCTGACCTGATTGTCAGTTTAAGCCAGGATTGGCTAAGGGCGGATGCTCCATTTCTGGCCTGATTGTCAGTTTAAGCCAGTATTGGCTAAGGGCGGATGCCCCATATTCCTGACCTGATTGTCAGTTTAAGTAAGGATTGGCTAAGGGCGGATGCCCATTCCTGACCTGATTGTCAGTTTAAACTAGGATTGGCTAAGGGCGAATGCCCCATTTTCCTAACCTGATTGTCAGTTTAAATCAGGAATGGCTAAGGGCAGATACCCATGAGAACACTTGACTTGATCGTCAATTTTACGCCAGATCTAGACAAAGGCGGAAGCCCTAATTCTCCAGACCTGGCGGTAAGTTCAAAAGCCAGGATTGGCTAAATTTGAAAAGCCCTAATTCGCTTGTTTGATTAAACAGATAACAAAAATTAGCTGAAAGATTGAACAAAATTCTCGAAGAAAATACTCTTGTATTCATTACGAAAATTCCGGCAATACAGCAAAAGAATTGCACACACCTTCTATGAAAACTGGCAAAGTTGATTACAAACACAGAAAATAAAATAGAAGAATAAAAACTCGAAAAGGGCTCAGAAACATTCATTAATGAGAGGCAGAAGTCCTCCGGCCAGAAGAAAGAACTCGGCGGACGCGCCACAGCTCACGCTCAGTCTCATGGTAGCGCTGGCGATACTTTTCGGCCCGCTCAGAGATAGCATGAGCCTCACCGGCGGCAACCGTCAACCAGTTTACTGATTCTGTCAAATCAGCCTTCTCCTCCTGGAGTTGACGGTTCAGCTGACGGAGCTCGGCCCACTCTCGCTTGTAGTGGTGCTTTTTTTGCCTTTTCTTCCCCAGGATCCGGCACATGTAGTTGATTTTCTCCCGGAGAGCGGACAGTTTGTCGGAGAGTTTGAAATTTTCAACAAACAGAGAGAGATTTTTTCATTTCACAGTGTCGTGTTCTTCAAGCAGGGAGGGAGAAGCCATTGTGGAGATTGAAAAATAATAAATCATAAGTGCATGTATATAAAGAAAAAAGAGGCACGTGCCAAGGAATCAAAAGTACTAGGGTTTCCAGAAAATCAGGAAACCCTAGAATCCCAAGAGTCATTACAAGACAAAAACATTTATTATCATTTAAAGATTGTTCAGTGCGCAAATGCAGAAGAAAATAAAAGCAGACCAGCCACACAGGCAAAACAACAGGTCTGAACAAAGAAGATAAAAGGAGCTACTCCAGATCTAGATCTCAGCATCCAGCTCTTCGGCAAGCTGCTCCACCGCCTCCTCTGCTAGGGCACCCGGTGAAGCTCCACCTAGCAGCTCACCCAGACCTGTGAAGGTGGGGGAAGGAGAAGAGGCAGGAAGAGCTAAGGCGAGAGCCTGGTCTGGTTGAGGCTGCTCTGGTGCAGGAGAGTGGAAAAGGGTGAGGACATGCTCAGCAAACTCAGCTTCTCTACTGGTATGCAGGCGCTCTCGCTCCTGAGCAAAAGTGAAAGAGGTGGGCTCGGGGGGAGTCTCTAGGGGCAGCTCTCGATCAAAAGGAACTCCGAGATTGCCTGAGGCCCACTTGGCCTTCTCATCCAGGGCAAAGTAATAGTAACCCATTGCCTCTGGAACGAGCAATGAGTAGAGCGCCTTGGACCCCAAGAAAGCTTTCTGGACCTCCTCCCTAGCGAGCTGGACTAATTTTAAACCCTTTTCAGAGTTTCAAAATTCAGTCTCCCATCCTTCTCTGGCTTTCGCCAAGGCTTCATCAGCTAGGCTCCTCGCCTCAGCCAGATCCTCATCCCGTGCTTCGGAACAAGACATCTCCACCACCTTGGCCTAGGTCTTCTTCACCTCGGCAAGCTCATCCCTTAGCTTTTTTAGCTCAATCCCTCGCTCCTTAGCCAGAGCACGAAAATGCTGCTCCTTCTCGTGCAGCTCCTTATTCTCCTTGATCACGTCAAACTGTATCATAGATCTTGCAACCCGAGTGGCCTCAGCCTAATTATAAAAGGAGGGATTAATAAACTAACGAAAGATAAAAGAGGGAGAAGAAAGAGAAGGAAGAATTTACCCAAGCCTCATCCTGGCACCACGACTCCAGAAGCTCGCGGTCACTCATCTTCTCCAGGACCTGAAAGTCTGTAGATGAACATTGCCCACGCATGTGCCGAAGCGCCACATCTCCTGAGCAATTCAGAACTGAAGTATTGGTTGAAGGTTTGGTGCTGCGGGTGATCGGTGCCGTGACTGAGGGGGCGCGCCCGCCTTGGGTTGTTCTGGGCCTCTTGGCCAAGGGAGTGTCATCCTCCTCAGATTCAGAAGTGGGGCTCACTACCGCTATAGGGCGAGGAGGCAACCGAGGAGGGCTGGAGCTCAGCACTCGAGGAGGATTGGAGCCCTGGATTTGGGGAGAGGAGGAAGAGCCCACTTCCTGAGCCCCCAGTTCTGGGGCAGCTCCCGTTCCTTGCTTACGGGCCGCAATCATCTGTCACATCATGCTTGATAAAAGAGAAAAGAAGAAGATGATAAGACTTATGAAAATTAAGTATAAAGAACAGACCAGAATAAAAGGGATTTTACCAATCTCCCGGGTCAAAGGGCCCATTTCTAGATGCTCATTGAAAAAATCCAAAACAAATGAAAGGATGAGTTCAGTTACGTGAAGAGGATTCCCGTTAAGGGCGGAAATGATTTTTTGCAAATGATGAGACCTGTCTGCAGCGGATAGATGATTATATGAGGGTAGCTTCTCGATGGGTTTAGGGTCAAAACCCCAGTCTCCGTCACAGTAGACAAAAAAGAGTTTCTTCCTCCAGGCTTTGTTGGAGGAAGGGAGCCCATGCAAGAAATGAACTCCAGGTTTGGCGCTGAGATAGAAGCAGCCAGGGTAGGAGCTCTTAGCCTGGTAGAGCTGGTAGAAGGTCTGAGCTGTGGGATTCAGACCAGCATATCGCATGGCCAGATTATAACTCACTATAATTCTAAAGGAGTTGGGGGTAAATTGAAAAATAGGTATTTTGTACATTGCAGCGATTTCCAGCATCAAAGGGTTTACGGGAAGGCGCAAACCCGCCTGGAATTGATCGACGTAGAAAGTTAGCCAGCCAGCCGGCGCCTGACACGCCAGAATACCCGCCGGAGGGCTATAAGGATCAAATTGTTCGAAAGATTTATATTTATGGCGGATTTCCTCAATAGATTTATCACTGAGGATGGAGGTGATTTTTGGATGATCAGGGACTGGCGGAAGATATTCTAGAGACGATGAGGAAGAAGTGGCGGCTGTCGCGGCAGCCGAGGGAGAAGACGGCGAAGGGTAAGGGGCTTAACGCCGCCAAAGGAGACGAATTAGCGGGATGAACGGCGGGAGGAGATGAGGACTCTGGCATTATTGAAAAAGTAATAAGGAAGTCGGAAAAGTACTTGGTATTTGAGGGTGGTCAGAAAAGATTGAAAGCTTGAAATTCGCTGGGTTGCTAGAGAGAGAAATGGAGCTCGAGAGTATTTTGCAAAAGTAAAATACGAAAAGTGAAGAGGAGAGAGAGCACGGCGGGGATAAAAGGTAAGGAGATAATTTCAAAAAACAAATATCGAGGAAAAAGCGGGATTTGATGGGATTCCCGCATTAATGCTCGGCAGGTGAACAGTACCCTGGGTGATGAGCTGGAATGCCAACCGGTGTAGAGTAGGTCACACGCCGTTGACTTGTCAGTGGTACAGTACTTGGAAGGGCATGCAGGCGTGGTAACCATTTCGGGATATGGACCGGAACCACTAATGCCAATGATTCGGCCTGGTTACGAGGCAGATTTTTAGGGATTCGTGTAAGTACGAGAAACAGAAAAGGTGTGTGGGACCTCATTTACTCCCAAGAGGCTTTGAGATTTTACCGATCTACCCCAACCATTTCGGGGGGAGGAGTTGATGCGGCCTGAATAGCCAGGCCTGGATAGGGGTAGATCTGAGTTAAAGTTACTAAGGAAAAGACAGGAGACCTGGCCAGATCAACCTTTGGGAATGGTTTGGTTTTCTCGAAAAAAGGTCAGAGATATTTCGAAGAAGGGATCATCACGTTTCAGGAATTGTCCTGATCTGGTACGGATTCTCTACAAAATAATCCTAAGAGAACGGGATCAAGGCAGGTCTGGTACCTTGATCTATGAGATAATCTGGAGAAAGCAAGATCAAGACAGTTCTGGTATCCTGACCTCCTAAAGGGGGACAGGGGGGACCACTTGTCAGAGTTATTTGCGCAACAACCCTTGATTCGCGACCAGTGTTTCCGAGATCCCGAATGGGGTCCCCACTGAGGAAAACTATAAATACTACAGCCTCAAAGCTGAGGGAGGTATGTCATTCTCGTGCATTCTTTTCCTTGCGCACTGAAACACTCCATAACGCTTATCTGACTTAAGTATCGGAGAGGTTTCCATTGGAAAGCCTCCGGTGGTCCTTTTCTGACGTGTTTTTGGGTGCAGGTCAGGCTTACATAAGGCAAAAGTTCAGTTTCAGGCGTAGTCAAGTTTTTTGGGTGAAACTGGAAAGTCCCACATTGGAAGGAGTCCCGTTTCTAGATGACTTTATTAAATGAAATGAGATGTGCATTGATTAAAAGTTGAGTGGGGTTGGGAACCCCCACACGTGTGCCACCACTCGCTTGCCCGCCTAGATCGGCTCGTGACTCGTGCTTGGGCTCAGGAATCGCAGCCCGTGACCCGAGTTTTTTCGCGCCATATGGTTTGGGGCTCGTGGTTCGTGGATAGTATAGTTCCTAGCTGGGCTTGGGCTTATGTTTTGGACCAGTTCCAGAATCTTCTGGTCTTTCTTGTGGAGAAAGATTAAGAGTCTGACTTTTATCAGGAATCCTAATTCCTGCGATTTACTTCCTTATTTAAGGGTTCTCTCTCAACTATAAATACCACCCCCATTGTAGTGTAAATTATTCATACAAAAATCATCAGCATCAAAGCACCTAATAATTCCCCTACCTGCCTCACACATCATATAGTCTGCAATTAGGATTTTGCTCAGTTGTCTGCCCAATTCTCGTTCGCCAGGTTGACTAGATAGTTTGCTTTGTCCAGCTCCGTTTATCTTTGTATCTTGGGAGATTTGTAGCTATCAAGCCGTGAGCACGTAGTACGGGGCAATAAGAAGCTTAAGGAAAGAGTTCGCTCGCTTCGACATCTTTTTATTTCTATTTCTGTTTGTTCTTTGTTGATTGTAGTTTCTGTTAGTTTAATAATTACCCCACTATTATCCCGGTTTTACTACTGTATCCCCTATATCTTAAGATTCTTGTTCTGTAATTTAAACTAATGGATACCACATCTGCACTGAATAACACGACACTGCCCTCATCAAGCAACACGATGTTGCCCGCTTCAACCAACGCGACTGCACTTTCGATGACGAGTTCGACCATACTTGCTCAGACGAACTCCACCATGACCTCAACTAGATATGGTTCTTCTGGACCTTTTACCAGCATACCCACGATGCCTGCATCTTATACTTTTGGATCCGGATCAAGTTCTATTCCCTTTGGTTCTACGATACCTGCCTCTGTTGCTGCTCGTGCTGAACGTCCTAAAAGGTTTAATGGCAGTAACTTTAAAACTTGACAACAAAATATGGGATTTTACTTAATAGCTTTAAATCTATCTCGATTTTTGGTCGAGGATGCACCTGTTATGAGTGCAAACGATACGAGTTTTGATTGTAGAGTCGCCTTTGATGTGTGAACACAAAGGGACTATCTTTGCAGGCATTATATATTGAATGGATTGGAAAATGCGCTGTATGGGGTGTATAGTTAGATCCAAAGTACTGCGAAGGAACTCTGGTTGTCCTTGAAAAATAAGTACAAGATCGATGACGCCGACACTAAAAAGTTTATTGTCGGGCAGTTTTTGGAGTTTGTCATGGTTGACTCGAAAACTATTATGAGACAAATCCAAGAGTTGTGAATGATATTGCAAAGCATACAAGCTGAAGATATGCATATGTGTGAAAACTTCCAAGTGATGGCTATTGTTGAAAAGCTACCACCAAGTCGGAGAGATTTCAAGAACTATCTGAAGCATAAGCAAAAGCAAATAACTTTGGAAAATTTAATTATTAAATTATGCGTCGAGGAGGGTAATCAACAATCCAAGGCGAAGTATGGTAAGACCTCGATGATGTAGGCCAAGGCTCACTTGGATGAAGCTGCTTCTGGAAAGAAACAAAAGCACCAAGGCCAAAGCAAAGGCAAAATGAATCAGAAGAAAGCCAAGAGATTTAAAGGCAACTGTCATAACTGTGACAAGCCTGGGCATATGAAAAAGGATTACCGAAAACCGCGCAAGGAGAATCGAAATGCTGCTAGCGTTGTCACTGAAGGTATGTCCGAGTTAGATCTCTGTGTGGTGGTGATGGAATCTAACGTTGTTGATAATCCAAGAGGGTGGTTTATTGATACTGGAGCTACTTGTCATGTATGCTCTGATCGGGATGTGTTTTTTGATTATACCCTTGTTACTGAAAGAAATCTCCACATGGGTAAATCGTCTACCGCTGAAGTTGCTGGAGTTGGAAAGGTGCTGCTGAAGATGACGTCCGGTCTATAGCTGACTTTGAAGGATATGCTGCATGTTCTTGATATTAGTAAAATCTTGTCTCTGGGTCCCTGCTTGTCCAGCATGGGTTTAAATTAGTATTTGATTCTAGTCAGTTTGTGCTTACTAAGAGTGTAAAGTTCCTAGATAAAGGTCACCTTGAGAAGGGACTTTTTAAGTTGAATGTAATGGCCAAACGCCTCGTTATTAATAATAAAGTTATTGATTCTTCGTATATTATTGAGTCATGTGATTTATGGCATGTGAGACTTGGACACGTTAACATAAAATCAATAAAGAAATTGGTAAAATTGAATTTACTAAATAATGTGAAGTTTGACTCAAAATACAAATGTGAGATTTGTGTTTAAGCAAAAAAGTATTTTATTACTTTTATTGATGACTGCACAAGATTTTGCCATGTTTATTTACTAAAATTCAAAGATGAAGCAACCGATGCGTTTAAAACTTTTAAAAGTGAAGTTGGAAATCAATTGAACCCTCAAATTAAGACAATTCATAGTAATCGAGGTTGAGAGTATGTTTATCCGTTCCAAGAGTTGTGTGTTGAAAATGGCATAATTCATCAAACAACTGCTCCATATTCACCTCAATCGAATGGCGTTGATGAACGCAAGAATCGAACCCTGAAAAAAATAATGAGCGTCTTACTAATTAGTTCAGGGTTACCTCTGAACATGTTGGGGGAGGGTATTATTTCTGCTAACTATATTTTGAATAGGTTACCTCACACGAGAAGAGAGAAAACTCCATACGAGTTATGGAAAGGTAAAGCTCCTGCTTATAATTACCTCAAAGTGTGGGGGTACTTGGCTAAGGTAAGAGTACCGGAACCAAAGCAAGTGAATATAGGACCAAAGATCGTTGATTGTATCTTCATTGGGTATGCACATAATAGTGTTGCATATCGATTCCTAGTACACAAGTTTGAGATACCTGATGTGACTGAAGGAACAACCATTGAGGCAAGGAATGCAGTGTTCTTTGAGCACATATATACTTGCAAATAAAGTAATGAGAACTCTATTAAGAGAATTCGTGAAAGTGAACCACTTACGGTTCAAGATACATCATAAGGTGGTGATGATGATGAACTAAGGCGAAGTAAGAGGATTAGGACTGCAAAGTCGTTTGGTCTGGAGTTCATGATCTATATGTTAGACGATGAACCTCGTACTATTCGAGAAGCTTTGTCTAGTCCTGATGCTCCTATGTGGAAAGAAGCCATCAATGCTGAAATTAACTCTATCATGCAGAATCATACATGGGAATTGGCGATCTTCTTCATGGAAATAAAACTTTAGGATGCAAGTGGGTCCTAAGGAGGAAGTATAAAGCCAATGGCTCAATTGATAAGTATAAAGCTAGGCTAGTGGATAAAGGAATTAAACAAAGAGAAGGATACGACTTCTTTGATATTGAGTAATTCCCGTGATGTGATCACAAGTACTAAGAACATATTAAAAGACAATTTTGATATGAAGGATATGGGGTTAGCCGATGTGATTCTTGGGATCAAGATCATAAGAAATTCAAACGGCATAGTACTTTCTCAGTCTCACTATGTATAAAACACACTAAAGAAGTTAAATGCGTTTGATAAACGGCTAAGACTCCGTTTGACGATAACCTTCATTTAGTGAAAAACAAAGGTGATCCAGTGACACAACTAGAATATGCTAGGATCATTGGGAGTCTCATGTACCTTTCTAATTATACTAGATCGTATCTAGATTATTCTGTAAACAAAATAAGTAGGTTCACAAGTAACCCAAACAGTGATCACTTGACAGGGTTGATTAGAGTATTGCGATACTTGAGATTTATCCAGAGTTACGCGCTACACGAGATATCCAGAAGTTCTAGAGAGGTATTGCGATACCAACTGGATATCGGATTCTAAGGATTCACACTCCACGAGTGGGTATGTTTTTACCATCGGTGGGGGTGCTGTATCTTGGAGATCCATAAAGCAAATGTGCATAGCCCGGTCCACCATGGAATCAGAGTTCATAACTATGGATAAAGCTGGTGAAGAGGCTGAGTGGCTTCGAAATTTTCTCGAAGATATTCCATGTTAGAGGAAGCCAGTATCACCAATTATGATACACTACGATAATCAAGTTACTATATCAAGGGCTTATAGTGATATGTATAATGGTAAATCGCGATATATTCGTCGGAGGCATAATACCGTTAGAGAGTTGATCTCAAGAGGTATAATTTTTGTTGACTATGTGAAGTCAAAGGAAAATTTAGCGGATCTGTTTATAAAGAGTATTAATCGAGATCAATTATATACATTGCTAGAGGGAATGGGAGTAAAATCCACAACAAACAACGGTCTTTAGTGAATACCCAACCATGATGACTGGAGATCCCAAGAACTTGGTTCAACGGGACAACCAAACTTTAGACTGTTCCAGTTTGAACACTTGGTACCTAGCTGTGAGCTAACCCATCCCTAGAGAGCATAACCAAGTGATATTCCTGATGAAAGTGGTAAGGGTAATAGACTTTAATGACGATCTATACCTATTAAGGTGGACTATAGCAGGATACTTCTGATAGACAAGGTCACCTATTTAAGTGCAGAGGAGTGGCCACCTCAACTGGAACACTTAAGAATCCAAGAGTGTTCCAAGGCCAAGATGGACACAACTTAAGAACTTGAGAAGTGGCGTAAACGTTGTTATGTGAGTATCATTGTGTCAGTATGCTCGTACTCAAAATAGTTCAATGACACTGTCAACTAGGTCGTAGGTTTATCCGATGGTACTTAACTATGGAGGGTTCAAAGCCGAAAGATACCTATCTAGATGTAATAACATTTCATGTAGAAACTGAGCAAATGGGTCACATGCATCATACATTTTTTTTCACTCGTGTGGGGGATTTTGGGGGATTTGGGTATTTGGAAAGTTATTTTTGGTAACTTTGGTCCAATATTCCAAAGATGTAAAGTTTATTATTTTCGAAAATGAGCTTCACTTTCTTAATATACGCCGTGAGTAGATGAACGTGATATATTCACTTTCACAAATCCATGTTGGGATGAGTGAGTAATCAATATTCAAAGTTGGACATTGAAGAAGTGAGTTTGGAAGTTGAAGAGGTAGTGGGATTTCCATTTGAGATATGGAAAGTCCCTTATTGGAAGGAGTCTCATTTCTAAATGGCTTTATTAAATGAAGTGAGATGGGCATTGGTTACAAGTTGAGTGAGGTTGAGAATCCCCACACCCGCACCACCAACCGCCCGCCCAGCCGGCTCGCGGCCCAAATTTTTTCACGCCACGTGGTTTGGGGTTCGTGGTTCATGGTTTGTATAGTTCCTAGCTGGGCTTGGGCTTATGTTTTGGACCAGTTCCAGAATTTCCAGTCTTTCTTGCAGAGAAAGATTAGGAGTCTGACTTGTATTAGAAATCCTAATTCCTGCGATTTACTTCCTTGTTTAAGGGTTCTCTCTCAACTACAAATACCACCCCCTTTGTAGTGTAAATTATTCATACGAAAATTATTAGCATTAAAGTATCTCATAATTTCCCTACCTACCTCACGCATCATATAGTCTGCAATTAGGGTTTTGCTCAATTGTCTGCCCAACTCTCGTTCGCCAGGTTGACTGGATCGTCTGCTCCGTTTGTCGTTGTATCTTGGGAGATTCGTTGCTATCAAACCGTGAGCACGTAGTACGGGGCAACAAGAATCTCAAGGAAATAGTTCGCTCGCCTCGACATCTTTCTTATTTCTATTTCTGTTTGTTCTTTGCTGATTGTTGTTTCTGTTAGTTTAATAATTACCGTTGTTATCCCAAGTTTACTAGTGTAATCCGCTATTGGCCCATAAATATAAAACTAGTATAAAATAAAAGTATTTTATTGCAAAAAAAATGTTTTTATTATAAAATAATTAATTACATGTCTATCCAAATACAAAACGTATATTGGGTATATCAAATGCATTTTTTATTCTTAAATTAATTTAGAATGTCAAACACTTGTGTTAGGCCAGATTGACGGGTCATGACCCGTTAAGACAGTTGATTCGATATTATAATGTATTGGTTTTTGTACTGTGATATATTGGTTTTTGTACTCGAAAGTATTGATTTTCATAAATCTTTTACCCGTGTTATGATGTATTGATTTTTATATTATAATGTATTGATTTTTCATTATAATGTATTAACTTTTGTAATATGAGGATTTTGGTCCACAGATAATCCGTTAGTTTGAGCTGACAAGAGTGCTGCTCATTTAAAAGTATCTTGAAGTTTGTATATGTGAGGCAATTTGAGAATATGTGACAGTGAATCTCCAAACATGTCGGCCACGTTGCACTCACATGGTTCTTCCAACAATGTGTTTCTCGAGGAACCAACAGTAAATAATTGAAGATCATAGTTGCAATTCAGAAAACAATCAAACTAATTATGCAATAGACAAAGATGTGTTTAATCACCCCTATATATTAATGCAAAATTACCCTAACCTATGTGTCTGCTTCGTATGCTTCGTTTGACAAATAAAAAATTCTGGTGCTTCGTTTGATTATGTGTCATCCGAGCCTAATATTTACCTAACTTAATACTTTTCTTTTATTGTATCTTACCTAATTTAATTCTTTTATTATATTTTTCCTTACTCAATACTTTCCTTTGATTCTCCTAATATAAAAATATAAATAATCCATATATAATTAGTAGATAAGATCTAAATTAGTTATTTTAATTAAAAGACAAACTAAATGTGAAATAATTTTAATTAAAAAAAACTTTAGTATGAAAATAATTAAATAAGTTTTATTGATAATATAATTTAAAATAATTTTGTTTTTGGAGTTTCAAACATTCTATATAGGTAAGATATGAGTTATTTACAATAATATAAGTATGTAACTGAATATTACTAATGTATTCAATCTAAACATAGAAAATATAAAATTATATACTAATAATTAATAAATATTGATTAAACACCAGTACAATGCGATACAGGTTGAGAATACAACATCTTTTGAATATCTCAAAGTATGTAACTAATAATTATTAACGAATTTATTCTAAATATTAATATAAAAAATGATTTAATAATAATAATTAATTAAATAGGTATTAGACACGAGTTTAGAATGTGACTCCTCTTGAATTTTTGTAAGTATGTAACTAAGATTATTAATGAGTTTAATTTAAACATCAAATAAAAAGTTATTTAATATTTATAATAATTAATAAATAGATTAGACATGTTCAAGACACGGGTTGAGAATACATTATTTTAATTTTTTATTTTAGATTTAAAATTCAATAATTATCACAAATATATTTTATATTTATCTTTTGATAAGTCCCGTGTAATACACGGATGTTAAACAAGTATATATTAATGCAAAGTCCTTCTAATCTATGTGTCTGTTTCGTATGGTTCGCTCGGATAATAAAAACTTTTGGTGCTTTGGTTGCTCATGTGTCATCCGAGCCTAATATATATCTAATTTTAATATTTTTCTTTTATTGTATTTTGCCTAATTTTATATTTTCTTTCTATTATATTTAGCATATTTAGCCAAAATTAATAGTTTTCTTATTATATTTTGTCTAATTCACAATTTTCTTTTATACTACTAATATAAAAATATAAATAAGTCATATATAATTAGTAGAAAAAAGTAAAAGACAAATTACATATGAAATAATTTAATTACAAAAAAAATATTATTTATGAAAATAATTAAATAAATTGTATTTATAATAAAAGTTGAAATAATTTATTTTTGAAATTTTAAATATTATGTATAGGTAAATTATGATATATTTGCAATAATTGGAGTATGTAACTAAATATTAATAATGATAAATCTAAATATAAAAAATAAAAAATATATATATAATAATAATTAATTAATATTTATTAGACAATGACACAATGCGGGAAGGATTGAGAGTATGACACCTTTTAAATATTTCAAAGCATGTAATTACAATTATTAATAAATTTAATCTAAACTTAAAAATATAAAATGAGCTAATAATAATTAATAGAGATTAGAGACGGGTTGAAAATGTGACATCTTTTGAATTTCTATAAGTATGTAAATATAGTTATTAATGAATTTATTCTGATTATTAAAATATAATATTAATTAATGATTATAATAATTAATAAATTGAACAGGGCACGGATTAAAAACATATCCTTTCAATTTTCTATTTTAAATTTAAGACTTTTTAATTTTCACAAATATTTTTTATATTTAATTTTTTATAAATCTCGTGTAATACACGGGTGTTAAACTAGTAATATATAAATATATAAATATATAAATTTATGGATATAATAATTTACCTTCAATTATTTTAAAGTTTGTATTGTATGATATTAAATTGTACTAATATTCTTTCTCTTACACCTTTTCAAATTGCACCCCACCTATATGAAAGACTAGTTAGTTTAATACCCACAATGAGCATCATCTAGGGTTTTACAATGAGGAGCATCATCTAGTATTTTACAATGAGATATCAGCTCATCACAGTCGAGCAATATGCAAATCACAAGGCTCGTATAAGTACAAGCATAACAAGGAACAACACACAAAACACACACATATATATAAAGAACAAAACGCCAGAAACTTCACTAGAGAATTTAACAAGAAAGAGAACACCGCAATGGTCACAACAAACAAACAAATAAAGCAAGACTTAATCACACATTGAACCCAACAGAACAGAAAAAGGTCCTAACAATACAAGCTCTGTATCCAATCAAATAAACGCTTTCTCGATGAGGAAATACAACAAAGCAGTAAGTACAAGTTACTTGGTAATTAAAAATCAACACAACACTCATCGGTAGTTACACTTACTCCAGTACACTGGCAAGGGCAAACGGAATTGCGAGACCAAAGGAGGCTCTTGTAAATCAATGTCAACCTATATGTTAGAAGCATTAAGCGCCATAACCTTGCATTGCTCATTCATGGCCACAAGTTGGGCCTCTTTCTTGTCCAGTTTAGCACTCAGTCTCACATTCTCTTCCATGAGTTTCTGAACCTCGGCTTCCTTCTGCAGCTTCTCATTTTCCAACTGCGACGTTTTCGCAACAAGCCTGCTTGTCCAACAGAACTAAATCAAAGTAAATTGCAAGACACGAAACTTGTTTTGCAGCCTACCGCTGTCAACACTACTTGTGAACAATACAACAGAGTGAAAATTCTTAAAACATTGAATGCTGACTATAGCACCAATGGATTTATGGAGAAATTAAAAGAGAAAAAAACAGAGAGAGAAGGTAAAAATAATCTTAAATCTGCAACTTTCAATAGTTACATACTTATAATTTAAAGAAACATGTTTGGTTTATAGATGATGACTGTTCCAATCATCCTCAAAGCCTACAATATACAATCCCACAAACTGTAATATTAATTCAATGTAAAAGTCCAATTGACAAGAGAAATACAGTTCAAGATATTGAATGGTTACTTAAATTTGAAACAAGAATACCAAGGTCACTACCTTGCTGACACACCAAATGTTGCAAATATAAGTCAAATATAATATACTTCACCAAAATAACAAACTTTTCCACTTGGTATATGCACCACTACCTAGTGATGACATTATTTTACATCAACGTACAGAATCTCTGATGTAGGACAAAGAGCTTCAGCTATATCTAGAATCTACTCAATTAAAATAAAGCTAAGCTACAGTTAATTTGTTAAACTAGAAAAACAAAATCAATAAATAATCATTTAGCAAAGAGTTTTTAATAAAAGTTGAGACAAGAATTTCACGGGCGAAGACAAAACTAAATCATTGTAAGAAATCCTAATCAATTAATAAATAACCCAAATTCTCTTTTCTAAACCAAAAACCAAAATAAAGTACAAATTTCCCCATCTGGGACCACCATGGGTCAATGGGGACCATACTGATTGATCTCTTTGCAACAATTTAGTTGGATGGAGAATGAACAACCCTATCTTAGTAGTTATTACTTAAAAAATATGCTAAATAAAGTGGTTCGATTTCGATGATCAAAAGAAAAATCTCAAAAGCCTAGTCTTATGGTCTACATACAATTATTTATATTCCCACATATAAGAGCACTTTATAAATTCAAATAAATTTCAACCTGAAGTATAATCAAATAATAATATTTTCACAAGCAACCCATCATTAGAATTGCATCCAACATACGGATAAGCTAGATATTCTTGTCATCTAACAAAGCAAAATGCCTACTTACTCCTCCTGACAACAAATGCATCTCATAAAGTGTCATTAAACAACAATTTGTCTCTCTCAGGTAGCAGCTTTTATTGATCCAAATTGAACTATGATAGAGTCAAGGGCAAGATATATGAAAGCAAACAATAAACTGAATTGTTTCACAGAAATTGAACAAGAACAAAGATAGTAATATAAACGCAGAAAATAGAACAAGAACGTGTGACGCTCTCCTCCGGAAGAAACATCCCGCCCAAGCTTAAAGCCGGTTTCTAAATATTCCAAAATCTGTTCTCTACTGTGAAATGTCATACTTTCCAAAACATAACACCAGCCTAATAATATAATATATACTTTCCAAGTGTACAACAGACCTACTGATATATAATATATAGAGTCAATTATAAGGAAACAATAAATCATACAAATTTCAAAACTAAATAACACCAACCTAATAAGGAAACAAGAGAATCATACAAAGTTCAAAACTAAATAACACCAACCTAATAATAGTTAACTTCATAATGCATATAGCCAAATAACAAATAAAAATATTATCAAATTTATGGTTAAATAACAAAAAAGAATAAAGATAAAACAAAAACAAAGAAAATAATTAATGATCAATAACACACACAAATGAAGGTACACACACAGGCACAATAATTCACACGGTTATGCATATACACGCTTGTAGACGCGTTAGTTTTGAGCCAATTAAATAGCGCGGATTTCACAATAAATGTCAATTTTATATTGTATACTGTTATTTAAGAATTTAATTAAATTTCAATTACCAAATTAAATAGTCAGCTAATATTAATATGTATTTTATTAGCCAATTACAGATTGTCAATAGTCAATTTCTTGGAGACCAACAAATATCATGATAAGATATTATCTTGTGATTTAGATCATAAAGAGTAAAATACTGAGGAACAGAAGGAGAAGAAATCACAGTCTTACATAACAAAAGCCAAACCTTTATATCTAAAGGCATAATATAAACCCAACAGAATGTAAATTTTGCAGCACACGCTATTCAGCAAAGTAAACACTGGCTTTAACGCGTAGCAACAAAAAAAATGGCTCGATTTGCAACCAAGTCAAATTAACATACAAAATTTGTACAAAATACAATTAGACAACATGCTCTACCAAAGGGTACAATAAAGACTAAAATCCTGAGTTTATATGTATTCAGAGTTGACCACTTTCATTTAAACATTTATTACCAAATTATCACTTCGTTGAGGAACCTAGATGCTAATAACAAAAAAATTAGGAAAAAACACTGCAATTTTTTGTCAAAGATATTTCATAATTTTCCAAATTTAAGCGATTTAGAACTTTCAGTCTAAATATCTCTATGTTTCAGTTTTCATGTTTAACATAGTCCTGAGGACATTTGAATTTTACAGCCTTCATCTGTTGTTGTGCTACAATAAAGTGTTCTTGTTATGACCCTTCTGTACCACGAATCATTAAAGAAGCAGAAGCATCTCTTCGTCACTCTAAAAGGGCATCAAGTAGTAGGTCAACAGCATACATACTTCAGAGAAAGCTTTGTTATAGAGGTTAAGTAACGAAGCTACGTGTTCCCAGTGGTTTTCCATTTTCCTATGAAAGTTGAGCCTCTCAAGCTAGCCATAGACCAAATCCTAAAGCATAGTGATTGCAATACTTATTACGGCCTTTATCTAGTAGCCCCACCAATAGTAATTCAACATGTTGCATTCAATGTCTATATGTTTTCACATATCCTTAGGAATGAACATTAATTGCCTTATCCTAATGCGAATCATGATGGTTTTAAAAACCAAGTGTACATATTATAGGAAGCAGATTGTTTAAAGCATAAGTTCATTATGGAAATGGTAAAGTGTGAAGTTCCAGGAGTAAAAAACTGCAACAGCACTAAGATATTAGTTGCCGATCTAAAGTAGGGTTGCTCTCATATTGGCCATGAGTAGGACAGCCTAATGCAACAGGTGAAGAAACAGATATAAGAGCGCATTATTCAGCAGCTATGCTGTCAGTGTCATAGCTGGTATTCTTTTTTGGAGTAAAGTGGCTTGTACGTAAGCGAGAGTTCACAAGAGGGTGTTTCCAGCCCGACCTCTGCGTAAATATTCACACAGTATTCAAAAGGCATCTTTCAGCCATCATAAAAGTAAAACGAAAAACCTACTTTACTTACAACTCAAACGAAGGAGACTATTAAATTCTAAAATGGAGATATTTAGCCAAATAATAAGATAGCTATAGTGGTTAACAAAAGGCCACGTGTTCCAAATGTCAAGTACGTGAAGTTAGCAGAAGATGCAAAAAACAGAAAGTTTGTGAAAGTGGCAACCGGGTTTTTCGAATGATTCATTCTTAATATGTTTGGTGCAATTGCATTTCAGTGAAACTTTTGAATTCAGGCTTGGCCTCATTGAAAAGCATTTTAGCAGTGTTCTATTTTTGGTACCATATGTTTATCCCTTCTGGTAAAGTGAAGGGGAACTCAAATGATGAAGTAAAATAAAATAGCAAAAACAAATAAAAATAAAAGCCGAAGGCATTGGTGATTTTTATTTTATGTTAACACCATGAGAAGATAATAAACGGCAAGCATTAATAAAATGAAAAGAGTGAAGTATTCCAAGATACAGAATAAATGATAGAAATCAGAACAAACTTACCGTTCAAAGTGTTTTTCAATTGTTTGAAATTGCTTCTCTGAAGAAAGTAGTGTTTCCCTTACACTAATCAGAGTACTGACATAAGATTTCAGGGATTCAAAGTCTTGCTTAACACGAGAAAGCTCCTGCTCGTTTTCCGAAGCTCTTTGCCTTTGTCTAGATGTTTCTTCAACCAAATCTTCGACCCTCTGCCTCATCTCATTCAAAATACTATTTGTGCCCATTGCAAACTGTTCCATCTCCTCTAATTTTATAGACATGTTGTCAATTTGAACTGCCTTCTTCTTAATTTCTTCCTGCCCTACTGTTACCTTTTCCTTCTCCGTAGCTGTTTCAGATTCCGCCATGATAACTCTCTTGACAAGAGTTTCCATTACATCTGTAACCATTTGAACACTTTTGAGTAATTCACTTATATAAACTCCATCTTGTTCATCAAGAGAACCTTCCTGACTACTAAGTGCCGTCCATGTTTCCTCATCTGCACTGTCAAAGGAAGAAATGTCTACATTCCTTGACCATCCAGACAATGGTACATCATTTTTATCTACAAGGCCCACACCATCTAATTTTTTTATACCACAACACGTATGAGCCAAATGAGGAACTGCCATAATTCTGGCTTTGGATTTCAAATAAGTCAACAATGTTGCAGAAGTTTTGACTCTACGCCACAGAACATTCAGTTCCTTCTTTGATTCTGCCTCTGACCCTTGTATACATGCCTTTACCTCTATAAGCTTCTCTTGCAAGGCATCCACTTGGGACTGGCTTCTTTCCATCTCACGCTTCCAGTTAATCTGGTTTAACTGTGATTTCAAAGCTGACACATGAATATCTTCCTCTCCTGCCATTACCTTCCAGATAACGTGTAAGAATTTAGAAACCTCAGAGATCGATTAAAGCTAAACAAGTAAATCACAAGAATATTCCATAAATAATAATAATAATAATAATAATAATAATAATAATAATAATAATAATAATAATAATAATAATAATAATAATAATAATAATAATAAGTAAAATGATCACTTGACCTATTCACGAAAACCTTCACCAGTGATGGAGAAGAAAAATCTAGACTATAATTGTTTTGTTGCTCTTATGTAACAAGATGAATAGGGTATAGATGAATCCTAAATTTGTGATTTGGCAAACTTCATAACTTTCAAAGTAATTGCAACAAACAAAATCATCAGCATAATAATCACGATCAACAGATATGAATAAAATCTTCCCAGTGAAAGAACAGACATGAAAAGAGCTTCCGTCAAAGCTCAAATAGAAACTGCTCTTCACTTCAAGGTCACAACAAATCCCCGAAAATATGAAACCATACAAGCCCAATTTCATAATGGTTAACTAAGAGTAAAGCTGCCCATCATATTCTGAAGGTAAGATGACATGTTTTTCAGCATGGCAACCAGTGAGCAAAAGCTAGAATCCAAATGAATTGAATCACAAATGAAACAATGCGAGCTTAACTTCATGATAACCATGACCAACAACAGTACAGCTGACCACCATGTTGTCTAAATTTAATGGATGACCCAAAAACAGTGCTCAGCCTAGACCCCTGCATGCAGAGATGGAGAATCTCAAAGAACCAAATCAATTTTTAAAATGTTGTTTACCAATACTTTGTTATACTATTTAGACACCTAAATTCACAACACCATACATGGTCTAGTGAGAACCTATGCTTGGTCCCAGATACATGCCATAAATTTTTTAAATGAAGAAGATTATATTTGTTTTCTCGCGTTCCACTTTTTCTAAGCTGAGACATAGTAAATGAGACAATTGGTCATCCTAGGTTACCCTCGATGTCATATCAAGTAATGCACGATAATATTTTTCAATATCACTGTAGTAAAACTCGACTTAGGCAGCCACGGAGATTCTGGTCAAATCGGGCCTAGGGGGGAGTTTAGGCAGCCATAAATCAGCCAAAAGTGTATAAAAATAAAAATAAAAATGGAAAAAAAGGGTTTAGTCTTTCTAGGCAGCGGCCTAGGTGCCGGATTGACATTCAATTAGCGCCTAACAGCCTCTACAACCTTGGTAAATATATTGATGGAATCAAGAGAAAGAGCTTTACACAAATACCGCCAAGGAAGTTATCAAGTTTTTTTTTTTTTTCTTGTAAATGCCGAAAAAATAATCAGTTAGACCCAAGCATCTTGGCTGCCCCTGAGATTCCAAATGACTTATAAGATAAAAAACACACATGAAAAATGTACCTACAGCAGACCCAAGAAGACAACAAATTCTTCCAGACTTATCCAACACCCAAATCACAGTACAAATTTTCCAAATCAAATAACATAAAAATCAGTTGAAAAGGCATGATCTCGTATCTTAATCTTAAATCCAGGATCTGAATTCTTAAAAGTGACAAACATCACAACCCACCAAGAAAGTTTTCACAGTTACCCAAGAACCGAACAACATAAAATTTAGATTTACAATCAAAATTTAACATTTCACCACTTGACAAGAGCCACGATTATTGTGCGCCAATTTAAACATTAAAAGAATATATATATATATATATATATAGCAGAGTTCCTAAATTTTCAAATATCATCCACTCACAATATGTATGAACATAAATAACACTACAAAATAGAAATGGTGTTAGTTACCTTGTCAATAACTGGCAAATTGGGAACTTCCGGACTGGAGAAGATGACGACGAGGAGGGTCCAACAGCGATTGTCAGAAAACAGCCTCAAATTAAAGAATTTAAATAAAGACACAGAGTAGGAAAAGTACGGTAGTGCTCCTTAATATATTTGTGCCTAGTTTGTTTATGCTGATGGGATGTGAGGGGATTGTGATTGATATCCCACTATTTCTTATGTTTGTTGCTTAGATAGCTACTCGGGGACTAAAGGGGTGTATTCATTTAAAACTTTTAAAGATATTTTAAAATTTTTAAAATTCTGATGTATTTAATTAAGATAATTTAAAATTTATAAAAGTTTTGAGTTATTTAATTGAGATTTTTAATTACTTTTTGAATTTCTAATTTGACCGGATTTTCTTAAACTTCTAAGGTAAATTATATATACCAGATCCCACCACCAAATCTCATCTTTAAACATGAGATTTTACAAAAATTTTGTAAACTCCCAATAAATATGTAAAATCAATAAAAATAAAATAAAATCCCAACAAATATTATAGTCAAACAAATCTTAAACTGATTAGAATCCCACAACCACTTGATAACTGGGTGGAAGACCGGATATATTTACACCCACTACCCTTTGAAACACCTTCACCTTGACCTTATTACCCCGAGGTCAATGGATAATTACAATTCCCCACCCACCGCTAAGTTGCTCCAATCCTAGATTCATGTCACTCTCCTGGTGCAAATCCTTAAGATCCTCTTCATCCATGGTGTACCCGATGGACACGCACATGTAGAGAATTTATTGATGTTGTTCTTGATGTTCTTCAACTTTTTATGGCCACGCTCCGACTCCTTGAGCGCCTTAATGACCAGAGTGGCAGCGGAGGGGACAACGTGACCTTGGCATGACGTTTTTGGATAATGACGCGTCTCTGTTTAAGTCCTTAGCTGTATCCTCACTGATCTTCTTCAGGGGGAGCTCGCCACTCCAAAATAGCTCGCCTCTCTATAAAAGACTGCTACTTCTAAAGTGGAGGTCGCCTCATAAAGTCCCATAAACCTGCATGTTTGCCGACCTGGATATTTGATGTCGTATCATCTAGTCCCCACATTCTTTAATCCAAACGACATGGAAACAAAACAATACGTACCCGTCAAGGTGACAAAGCTCACCTTAGGTTGATCCTCCTTCTACTTTAATTCCTGTTTCAAAAATAGATAATTTTGTATGCCAAGGGAATTTGATGATTCTCCTGTGATGCATCCATCATGCTCAGTAGCTCGCATCCCGAGGTTGAATCGACTAGTTGATCGATGTGTGGTAATGGATAGGGATCTTTCGGGCAGACTTTATTTAACTCACGAAAATCTACGCACATCCTCTACTTATGTCCGGGCTTAGGTACCATTACAACATTAGATAAGTACTCTGGGAATTTGATCACCCAGATGTGGGCTGCCCCAAAATGCCTCCTTTTCTGTCGCACAGGTCGCGCCTCCGGGTCAGCGTTCAAGTGATGTTTCGCAACCTCAAAAGATACTCCTGGTTAGAGCTATCAAACGGGCGGGCTGGCCCAGCCCAACCCATGGACCACGGGCCAATTGGTGTGAGTGGGCTGGGCCAAAATAAAATCGGGCTTGTAATTTTCCAACTCAGCCCAGCCCATCACGGGCCAAGATTGGCCCTGGTTTTTAACTGCTAAAAGGTTAAAATATATTTTGAAAAGCTAACTTGAGTCTCAAATAAATATAAAAATCCAAACATAATATTATTGTCATTGTCTCAATTAAGAAGTACATAAGGATACGTTATATCACTCACCCTAAAAAGTTAATAAATATTATACACCAAACAACTAATAAATATTGTACACCAAACTGAAACAAATTAATAAATATTATTCACCAAAATGAAAATATTAAAATAAAATTAAAAATACATACTATAAAATTATAAAGAGGGAGATAGCGGAAATGTGGGGTGTAATATTAATAGAGTACAAGAGTTAATTGTTGCACGTTCAATCATGATGATTACTGAAAGCAGGTTGTCTCCAAATTATACACCCACCAGACAAAAGCACTACTCCATCTTAAATATGTATTAATACAAAAATTATATGCAAGACATACTTGATATAAAAGTTGATTCTTAAAATAATTTAAATCTATATCTTTATATATAGATAAAAAGTCTAGTGTTTCTAAAAATATTTCTCAAAATTTTTCCGCCCATTTTACTTACTATTTGTAGTGTACATATTTATTATTTATATAATTATTTATGTAAATATTGTTTTGGAGATTATGATTATGTTTAAAAAATATTAAATATATAGAAGATTTATGTATGATAAAAAATAAAATTTGAGAAAATTAAAAATAATATAATTTTTTTGAAGAAAATTTAAAATATAAATAATTATTTAAAATAAATATATAAATATATGTAAATAATTAGTTAATAAATTTGAAAAAACCCAAAAAATCAAAAGTAAAATATAAATATTTTTTCAAATGCTTTAAATAAAATTTAAAATATTAATAAAATCATATAGATAAAAATATAAGAACTTATAATTAAACTATAAATATTTATTTAATAAATATGAAACAAAACCAGAAATTCAACAATCAAATAAAATTAAAGAGAAGATTTATAAAATAAGTTAAATTAACTCAAAAAAAAATTATAATTAGATTCTATAAAATTATTAAATAAATAAATAATAAAAAAGAGAAACGATAAAAATATAAAATAAAATAAAAATCAATAATAGCAACAACAATGATATTATGTGCGTGTGTATAAGAAATATGAAAAATAAAATATAAATATATAATATATAAATAAATCTAAATAATTAGTTTATAAATATGCAAAACCCAAAAAAGTAAATCAAAATATAAATATGTCAAATGATATCAAATAAATTTATTTTTATTATAAATAAAATATAATAACTTATAGTTAAATTAAAAATATTAATTTAATAAATACAGAAAAAATAGAAAACAAACCAAAAAGATGCTAATATTATAAAATTAAATATGAATTCATAGCTACAGGAAAAGTACCATTAAATTATATAAAATTATTAACTAAATATAAAAATCAAAAATTACAAGAAATATGATATAATATAAACAAAATTGGGAAAAAAAATAAAATGAATAACAAAAATATAAGAATTTATAATTTGATTTTAAAAAACTATTTAATAATTTTGTTAACTGAAAAAAAGATAGTATGAGTACAACTAAAAAACTGATGCAACGAATACAAAAAAAATTATAATCGGTAACAAGAACTTATCTTTTCTTCCATAATTTTATTTGTTGATCAGACCAGGCGATACGAGTACAAACCAAATAGCGTCATATCTATCAATTTTCTATATGTGACTCGAGTAAAACTCGGATGACCCAAACTTTGACTCTAAACGTGTCACAAACTTGACAATGACACTTTTTTTTCTTTTTTTTCTTTTCGTTTTCCTAAAAAAAAAATTAAAAAATTATATTATGAACATTACTTTATACAATTATTTGATTAAAATTTGAAGTCAAAATTATATGTGGGCAGAACAAAAAAAATAATTATATAGTCGCATAATATAAAGAATTCAATACATTATTTTAAGAATTTTAACTAAATATTTATTTATGAACGTTTGTATATTAATAATTTATGACTAATTACTATGAATTTAAGTATTTAACGTTATAAATTCACACATAAATGATTTATTACTCTTGGTTATATAATTACTTTCGTATAAACTGAAATCTATATATAAATTTTAATTTATTATCGGTTCATCAACTGACTCGATGACTTGGTGGTTAATTACTCGGTTGCTATCTCGAGTCAATTACCGGGCTTATTTAAAAAATAAATAAATATAGTAAAATAGAATACAAAGGCCCTCAATTAAAGTTTTAATACGATGCCTCATTTATTTGGTATTTCTTTTTCCATTTTTGTAATATTTTTTTATATTTTTACAATATTTATATTTTTTTTTATTTTCTATATTTAGGAGATGATTTTTTATAATAAAATATTAATTAAGTATATTTCTTTCTGTTTTAAAATATTTTAAGATTTATTTTATTACATTTTATAACTTCTTGATCTTTATTATTATTTTATTATCGACTTTCAATAGATAAAAAACTATTTAAAATTAACTTTTTTATATTTATTTAATTTAATTTATCACTATCGCCAGTTTATTCTTTCAATGTCTTTAAAATAAATACTTAGAAATTAATGATAATTTTATTATATTTTTATCTGATTTCAAAATAATTTAATATTTATATTATTATATTATATTATATTTATATTTATATTTTATTTAATTTTAGACATTATTAATAACCATTTATAATTAAAACATATATGTTATATTTATTTAACTAAATTCATGTTTTTCTTATTATTTTATTACTTATAGCATTTTAAAAGTGTTTTGTTACTTTTACGATTTAGTAAATGATTATTCAGGATCTAAATTATTATTAATTTATTCTATAGAATTATTTTTAAATAAGATTTATTTTATATTATTTAAACTATTACTATCTTCATAATTTTTTTAAATTATTTGATAAGTATTTTTATATAAAATATATTTCTTATATATATTTAACATATTTCATATTCTTTTTTGATTTATTTTATTATTTATAACATTTCTTTGTTTTTTCTTATTATTAAATAATTATTTAGAGTTCATAATATTTAATCCAATTTTAAAATAGTTTAGTATTTATTTTATATTATTTATAATATATATGATTTTTGTGAATTTCTTAATTTTAATTTAATTAATATATATTTATAATCTAAATACAGTTTTTTGTATTTATTTATTTGATTTTATATTTTTTTTTCAAATTTATATTACAAGTATTATATTTTTATTGGTTAGAGATTTATATAATAATTGTATAATTATGTTGATACAAATTATATCTAAATAAATTGTACAACAAAGTACGACTAAAGTACAACTAGATTATTCAGTTGTACTCAAACAGATTGATGTAATTGAATTATGACATAATTTACTGATAAAATTTCGTGTACATATTGACAAACAAGTACAACGCATACCGATAATTAGAAAAGCCTAAATTTATTATAAGATCTTCACTTTGTCTTTGATACAAAGACTAAACAAGGAGATAGAATCAATGATTTGTAATAAAAGTGACTAATATGATTGTTTCACGACTAACTAAATGGGAGAGTTTAAAACTATTGTCATGTGAGTTAAACTATAATTTGACATATAATGTAGTATGCAAAAAGTTGCATAATATATAAATGTATAGTTATTTACCTTTAATTTGTTTTAGGGCTGGGATATAGGCACCCATTTATTCATGAGTTCACCCCAATAAGAAAAAATCAACAAAAATGCCAAAAAATAATCCCCCTGCCCCCCACAAAATATTACACCCCCAAACACATCATCTTCTCTAACCCTTCACCACCACTCAAAGTCTGCCATTATCATCACCCAGCACACCGTCGCCGCCACCGTCGAACAGGAAGAAGAAAAAATGTGATGGGTGGTGAAAGATAAGTGATTTATTTGGGCGACAAAGGGTAAGAAACAGATGCAAAATAGTGGTGTTCGTCTCTGGCTTCTCGAGCATATGTCATGTGTTTGAACTTATTGATCGAACAATACAACGTTCTTTGAAAAAAGATTCGAACAAGCCTTAAAGAAGGCGTTCAGATCAATTTTTCAAACATGTATTTTGTGTACGAATCAATTTTTTGTAGTTGTATTTTGTGTTCGAATCGATTTTTTAAACATATATTTTGTGTTCGAAAGTTTGGTTCGAACGAGTTTTTTCAAGGCATTTTTTCTCTTTTTCTTTATTCAATGTCAGGCGGCAGCGTATTTTTGTGTGCATATTTTGTTTATGTTCTTCAATAGACGACGGTCATGGCAGTGGCGGCGGTGATGGGCGACGACTGGAGTGGTGGTGGACAGTTGAAGGAGATGAAGTATTTGGGGGTGTAGGGTTTAAGGATAATATTGACATTTTTGTGATAACATTTTTGGTGGGGTGAACTAATAAATAAAACGACGTGCGTATATCCACGCCCTTTGTTTTAAATTTGCTCATGTTGACCAAATTGTGACTTAAGTATTTTAATTTATTATATTACATTAATAAATTAATAATATTACACTTACATCGAATGAATTTACACCATTCATTTCAATTCGCTCTATGCATCGCACGGGTTAAGCACTAGTTTTAAATAAAAGAAATAAATTAAAAATGACTATATGACCTTTTTAAAGAATTATGGGGCCCACCTCATTCTGCTTACATCAGTTTTTGTGTTGGAACTCAACACCTTTGGCTCTATGGACCCTTTCTATACCACTGTCTTATTCTCTTAATAATAATAATAATACCAAGCACACATGAATACATGGGTAATAAGCCATGAGTCTACGACTGACCCAGATATAGGAAGTTTCGGCCCAAGACCAAGAGAAAAAAAAATAAAAATATATGTCGGGCCTTTTTTGGCCCAGAAATAGTTCGGGCTTCTATGGCCCAAGCCCGAGCGGCCCATTGGGCCATCTTGGCCAGTTTAAATCCGGCCCGAATTTTTGGGCCAATAAAATAAAGGCCCAAGCCCGTCTAAAAAAGGGTCGGGCTGGCCCACGGACCGGGTTCATTTTTGATAACTCTACTCCTGGCAGCTCCCCATCTCCAAAAGCGAAGATATCACAAAATTATTTTAGTAAAGCGATCAGCTCTACCTTCACGGTTTTTGTCATTCGAGTTCCTATCCTGGTAGTATATTCCGGCCTGCCCTCCTCTATGAAATCTCCATGAACTCCTCATGAGGTCGGACAAAATTCTCCTCCTCCCTCATCTTTTTAAAACTAAGTATTCTTTCTTGTACATCGTCACTTCTCTCCCGCTTCCCCTCGCTCATTCCCTTTCTTACCGTCATCTGGTAGTACGACCTAGCGACCTGTTGCTTTGATATTATTTCGCCCACCTTGTCTCCCGCTGGATACTTTATACTCACATGGTAGGTGGAAGTGATCGCCTGGAATTCGTTAAGGGCAGGTAGCCCTAATATAAAATTGTACGCTGATGCGGCTTTGATGATCAAGAATTTCAGCTCCTTCTTTACTCGTAACTCGCCTTTTCCCTATACTACTGCGAGTACTATTTCTCCTTCAGTGATAACCTGCACGCCATTAAAAGCGTAAATATGTATTTTTACAGGTCGTACGTTTACCTTCAAATTCATCTGATCCAAGCACTCCCGGTAAATGATATTAGTCGAGCTCCCATTGTCCACAAACACTCGTTCAACTTCATACCTACCACCTCAGCCTCAATCACGAGTGCGTCATTGTGTTCCACCTATAAACCGCGTCGTTCTTCTGGACCAAAAGAAATCACTGGTCCTGATGCCAGGGGTCGCCTGTTGATGACAGTGACCTCAAATGGACCTAGGCGAGCTGCCTTTGCGTGTCATTTCCGTGCGCTATTTGTGTCTCCATCCATTGGCTCACCAGATATCATATTTATTCTCCTCCTATTATTCCCGGTAGCTCCCCCTCGTTCAGTCCGTTTTTGCCCCTCCTATCGTGGTTGTTCCTCCACCTACGTCGGTGGAGGTCTTCCTTGAGGTGGCGGGGGCAATGGTTGTCCTTGTTCTCAAGGTTCCTTATCTTTGTATACCACCTCTTTCAAGTGTCTTTATTTATTCAATCTTTCAATCTCCTCCCTTAAGTATCTATATCGCTCAGTTGAATGGCCATAATTATTGTGAGACATGCAAAAGAACTGAGACTTTGGGTTAGTAGGAATCGGTGAATAACTCTCCGGCTACCTCACAACATCAGGTACTTGGGTCTCCATAATTGCGAACACCCTCGCTTGTGGGCAGTGTTCGAAAAGGCGTCAAAAGGCGCCGCTTAGGCGCGCCTAGGCGTGAGGCGCGGACAAAATACCTCGCCTGTGGGGTAGGCGTGAAAAAAGGCGATCAACACAAAAGTTGACCGCCTAGGCGTGTAAAGGCGCACGCCTTTTCGATGGCGATTAATATATATATTTTTTTAATTTTTAAATTGGGTCATAATAAATTATTTTATAAATTAATACCCCCAAACCCAAACTAAGAAATTATGTAAGGTTAATATTTTGACTATGCATATAAGTTATAATTCCTACTTTATTTTTTGCTTAAATCTGATATTGTATTGGAGAAATATGAATATCAAATGGTGTTTAATTGTTACCGAATCCTATGAGCAAATAATTATTATTGTGCTAAGTAAATGTAATAGTTAGTTAATTTTGTATGTATGATTATTATTGTGTGTGTGTGTGTGTGTGTGTGTATCCGACCACTATCTATCAGAATTCTGATTTATTCTCAAAGAGAAGAAGAAATAGATTCATCATTCTACTACAATCGATCCAAGAACACGCGAATGATTCAGGTATCTCGATTGAAATTCCCACCAAAAGCATTTTTCGTAGAAATAGTATTCTTGCGTATTTCGATGATGCTCGATACAAAAGAAAGAGTTCAGGCATTACTAAATACGGGACTAGAAATGCATTCAATCGTCAATATATATATAGGGGTGGGTTCAAATGAGAACCATGTCATTATATGCGAACTTGCGAAATAGTGCTTTTATTATATACCAGCAGTGCTTTTATTATACAATCACAGTGCTTTATTAATATTTTAGTGATACACACCAATAAAACTTTTATTATACGATCCTAATACTTTTAATCAAATAAGGAAATAGACAAAAATTCTGATCCATCCATTTAATTAGATCTAAGGTCAATAATTGGCCCTAGGTTCACATATAAGGACATGGTTCTCATTTGAACCTAATTCTCTCTCTCTCTCTCTCTCTCTCTCTCTCTCTCTCTCTATATATATATATATATATATATATATATATATATATATATATATATATATATATATATATATATATATATATATATATATATATATATAATTAGAAAATGCATTTTCACGCCTAGGCTTCGCCTAGGCACGCCTAGGCTTTCAAGGCTTGAGGCTTGGCCTCGCCGCCTTACCACGCCTTACGCCTTTTCGAACCTTGCTTGTGGGAAGACAAGGGTGTGAAATCTACATCTTCTCTCCACAATCTCCCCCCACTTCTCGTTGTTCCTCTGCCATCCATTCCCGTAGTTAATAGTGCTCGAGCAGCTCGTCTTACATCTCTCCTAGGCTCTGACCTCCTAGGTGCTACTCTTTCTGATTCTGCGACCTCCTGTCCAAAGCGTAGTTTATGCTCTTCTTCCGCCTCCTCTGCATGTATGTACTTCACACATCTATCCAGAACCTCCTTGAACGTATGTGATGATCGCTTAGCCAATGATTTTCGTAGACCTTCCATCCTTAATCCTTGGTGCAAAGCTCCCGCTTTCATCTCGTCCGTGGCCGCAGGCACTACCAAAGTAGCTCTAGTAAACCGGGCCACATAATTCTTCAAAGTTTCACCAGGTCGCTGTAGCATTAAAAAGAGAGAGCGCAGTTTTTGTGTGTAATTTAGCTCTAGTGAAGTGCTTCAAAAAGGCCGACTTCATGACCTGAAAGTTGGTAACTTTCCCCGGTGCAAGTTGATGGAACCTATCTTGTGTTATCCCTCCCAGAGTAGATAAGAAGGCCCTACATGCTACAACATCCGTATATTGTCTCAAAACCGCCTTGTTCTCAAAACTTTGCACATGATGGGTGGGGTCTGAAATCCCCTCATAATAGAAATCCAACCCTTTATATCTGCGGGGTAATGCCGCTCTTAATATCCTTTCGGAGAATGGATGGCCCCTCGATTCCTCACCTCCTGCTCCCGCGACCTGCTTTTATAATGCTCGTACCGCCTCTTGCATATCCCTTAATGCGCGGGTGGTAGGCAGCACCTCATCTTCTTCTACCTTAGGGTGACGCTGGAAGGTTCTTTCTCGTGGCCTTGCTAAAAACTGTACTTGATCCTCGTCTCCCTCCTCGTCCGAGGACATTGGATAATCTATCGGATATTGCCTCCATTTTTTAGTCCAGGTTAAATCAGGACCCGGCTTCCACGACTCCCTTTCTCTGCTCTTCCTCTGGCCTGAGGTCAATGGTGGTGGCCTATATTCCTCATCTTTTTCCTTAACCTCATCCTCTTCGCTGTCATCCTTGCCTGCCAAGATCTTCTCCAACTTGCTTGGAGGCACTAGTCCCATCAATCTTTCGATGAGTCCCTTGTCAACATGACAGGTTCTCCCCTTCGGTAACTCGTTCCACTCCTTGGTCCCGACATGAATATCCCTTTGTTTAGTTAACTCTGGCGTCTTTTCCTTATTTTCCTCCCCTGAACTTTTCGCCTTTTCTTTCCATGGTGATGGTGGTGGTGCTGTCGTAATCGTTTGACCTGCTATTTCCCCTTGAGGTGATGTTTGTTCCTTCTCCGTCTATTTTCCTTTGTCTACCTCTTTCGCCTTACTTGCCTCCACATCAAAATTCAAAGTTTGAGGTGTGATAGTTCTTCTCTTCATGTTTCGTTTGTTAAAATTCTCAAGTCTTTTGCTCAAGAACTCGATGTCCCTCTTTCCCACAGACGGCGCCACTTGATACGACCAAAAAGATCGGTTCACCAAGAAAAGAAAGTGCTGAACTGAAATATGTATTCAGCGACCTAATAGACCTCCAGAAAACTCCCAGCGACCTGATCAACCTGCAAAACAGAACCTAAGCAGGACAGCTCTGGTGTAGGCCCTCCGATGCTTAAATCAGATATTGTTCTAGAGAGATATGTGAGAGCTCTAAACTTAAGATATAAAAATCAACTTACAAAAGAGTGAGGCCTGAGTCCTCTTTATATAGATAATAGACGTGTTCCTAATCTAGGGTCCCGTCTCCTATTAAAACTATAATACCAAAAATAGCGACCGACTTAGAATTAGGATTTCTCCTGTACGCTAAGTTTTCATAGATATTAGAACTCTCATTAAATTACCGTTATGACCCTAGGCTGATAACCATACCATGTCTTTTAATCTGCCGAGACCCCATACATAATCCACATCAGCCCAGCAGGGCCCAAGACCATACTAACCATAAAGCCCAGTTCTCAATACCAAGCTACCACTCAGTATCGAGCTGGCATAATACCATTTTCTTGATAAGAGCTCGTCGCCCTCACATAAGAGCTCGCCACTCCAAAACAACTCGCCCCCCCTATAAAAAGACTGCTCCTTCTAAAGGGGAGGTCGCCTCATAAATTCCCATAAACCTACATGTTTGCTGACCTGGATATTTGACGTAGTATTATCTAGTCCCCCACATTCTACTTGTTTGAGGTAGGAAATCAAGTGGAATGTAATCATAGGTAAACCCATAAGTCAAGCCCACATACCTCTTAGTAAAGCGTGAAAACCATCAAACATCACCTCAAACTTACTAACATTAATTGCATACTACTACTGTGTTGGACACGCATCGCAAGCCCATTTCCTCGTAATATGTTTATTCCTGTGGGACAGAAAATGAAAGGCCCACAATAAACCCTACCAACCTTCAGGGCGTCTAAAAAACCTCTTTGCCTTCTCAAAATTAATGCTACTCCCAATACAAGCAACCTTTTACCTTCATCTCTTGGTATTTTCAAACGAGCAAAAAGTATTAATCACCATTTTCCTCTGCAAAAACTCTAAAATTTCTCCGGCAAAAAAATACGACCATCCCCAAACTCAGAAACTTTAGCACAACAAGTTCATTTCACTTCGGCATCATGCGTAAGTCCCTTTAATTTATCATTTTAATACTTAATATTTTAATTTATTACGAATTTCTGCTTTCTAAACATATTTCTCTTCCTCCCCTTCCCCATTTTATAATTATATTACTATAAATATACGGTGAATTCAGCTTCTTCTGATTTTGATTCCTAAAACCCTAACTCCCCCATTTGCGATATGCCATCTGAAACGGAATCTGTAGAAATCCCTCTGACCCGACCCAGGAGAAGAAAAAACATCACCGCACCCAAACCTGATTTAGTCGACGAACCGACGGGAAACCTCTCTTGGCCTGAACTTGAGGCTCAAACCAGAGCCTTAACTGAGAATATCCCAGAGGCCATCCCCTTAGGCCAGCCAGAAATACCCTCAACTTCACACCCTGATTTCTTCTTTACTAATCCCATAACTGTTATACCTCCATTGGCTCATGCTGACCTGCCTCCTCTCCCGCGAGCTACCAGGATAACTGCTGAAAAACCCCTGGGTACTCCCAGATTGGAGTAAGCTCACAGCCTTTATCGAAAACCTCAACCTCCCAAAACCATTAAACTCATCCAACCCGAGGCCAGAAAAAATGATCCAGATCATCCTCCTCTAAACCATATTACCCTTTTTTGATAAGCACCTGAAAGTAGGAATTAGATTTCCCTTTTACATCCTTTTTCTGTTCGTTTCTTCCTGATCGAAGATTTCTTAGCACTCTAGTTTAAAATTGGTTTTGAGAAATCGTCTCCGCAATACGGAGTCGATTGTAGAGTGGTAAGTTGAATCCTGAGCCGTGTCTCTCGAGGATTAATGTTATCAGCAATCGGTGTTTCTAGTTAATCTCTTGTTAAACTAAATTACACTAATTTACTCTAAGAAAGCAATAAGTCATTTGAGTTTGAGTTTTTAAATTCTAAAGCTTGAATTGAAATGAAAGCTTTGAAAACACTAACTAAGGCAAAAGATTTAGGAAGATTAAGTTCTTGCTTCAAAGTAACTAGTTTAAGGAAATTAATTAAAACCTATTTTCTAATTAGAGATATCATATGAAGGAGCATTAACCAACCACAATTGATTCAACTCAATGATTAGAGGTTGTAGAAATACATCTAGTTTATCCTTTATATTTTTGGGCCTGGTACAATAACACTTAGAAACATGAATTGTTCTTTCATACACATCTAGGGAGGCAAATTATATGGTTTCACTATAATAGGCCACGAGAAATATTGTAACTTTCAAATGGTTGAAAACATCCGTAAAAAACTCAATCTCACATTTCTATTTTCGTCGGCAAGATCTGGATGAGTTTAGATAAGATATTTCCAAGCTTCTAAGTAAGGTGGGTGGTACATAATGTCATTTTCAACCACGTGTTCAACATGCAACCTCATATCATTTGTAGTCACCTCAAATGCGTAGAATCTCTGCAGACGGGGAGTTAAAAGGATAATTGTACATCTTCTTATACGCGAGCTTTCTATCATTTGGCATTACCATGAGGAACAGGTTTAAACCGAGGTTCATTACAAAATTTGCAATTAGTCAACTCGAAATTGTCTCTACAGTATATTATACAATTATTCTTGCAACAATCTATATTCTTGACCGATAATACCATACCCCTTAGTAACTTCTTATTGTTATAGAAATTATCAGGTACTAGATTTTCTTTTGGTACAATCTCTTTGATTAATTCAGTTAGTTGATCATAACATTTCTGAGACATGTGATTCTCTGACTTCAAATTCACGAGATGGGAAACTAAAGACAACTGAGTATGTCTCTCAGAGTTGGGATACAAGGGCTGGTTTCTAGCTTTTAACATGTTATACAACTTTTGGGCCTCAAGGTTTGGCGGCAATTAATATCGGCAACCACGTCAAAATTGGGACCGCTGCATCTTGAACCATATTGATGTACGTTTGTTAGTCATTTTTCGTGGTGTTGAAATGAATCAACGGGTTCATGGCTTGGTATTATCGGAATTCGATTCGTTTGTAGAATTCAAAGTGTTTCGAGCTTTAAAAATAAAAGGGAAAATGAAAATAAAGCAATTAAAATATCAAAACTAGACTAGGAATTGAAAGTGAATATTGGTAGGATGCCTCGCCGGATGCCTCAAATAGAAAATGCAAGCAAGTAAAGAAAATAAGCAAGAAAATGCAATGTTTCACCGAGTACAAGCATGCAAGCACAAGGTACAACTATGCATAAAATCTCAAATAATGCAAATTAGCAAAAATTGAAAGCATGGATGTAAAGAGCAATGAAAATTAACAAGAAAGTTTAAAACTTTAAGGAAAATAACAAGCAAATAAGAGTAGATCTAAGATTAAGCATGAAACAAAGCACAAAAATAAAAATCAAAATAAAGCATAGTGTAAAACTCAAAATCATGATGATCCAAGACCCGATCTATGATCTAGATGTGTCACTCATCTAAATTCCATAGCCAATTCATAAGTTTCATCATGAATTCAAGGTGCTATGGCAAAAAGCATAACATGAAGAACAAGCATGGAAATGAAGAACAAAGCTTAAAATTAAAAGAAAGCTTACTAGAATTAAATGGAGAATCTAA
>BMAC01000163.1:515507-529828 GCA_014905375.1 Phtheirospermum japonicum
ATCTCTAAAACCCGAAGCTTATAATCGCTTCACCTTTCCTAATTCACCAAACTTTCATTCGAAACCCTTTCATTCACCCCACATTCCCGACTTTTTATTTCACAACACTTAGAAGCTTCTTGAATTTGCTTCTTTTTACTAAAATTAAGCCTTTTTGAATTAGGTTTTTCACATGAACGCACGCTTTATCACTTTTTCGTGATTTGTGTTGGAGTTTTATTCTCTTTTTTTTTTCTTTCTTTTTTTGTATAAGCAACTCAAAACCCGAAACCCACAATAAAATCGATTTCCCTCACATTTCTCGTCAACTAACAACACCACCCTCTCACCTCACAATTATGAAGATACAAGAGTTAAAATCGAGTTCGGCTAACAAGAAACGGGATAAAAGCTCAAGGGGGCTCATTTGGGATTTTTAAAGTAGCTTACATATATGGATATGGCCGGAACAAGGGTGATATATGTGCCTCGAGGTCATTTTCAATTTCAATCATGTACGAGCAAAATCAAACCTCCTCAATGCAATTTCCATAAAAATGCAAGCAAGCCGATAAATCACACAAGGCTTACTCACTAGTTTGCACCGAATTTGGGAGCAAAATCAAAAGAGCTTTTAGAGCTTTGCAATCTTTTCACGAGAAAATGTTGATTATATATATATAAAGGCGGTTTTTTGGACGAAGCACAAAAATTCAACCCCTCACACAAGAGGCCATAAACATGCAAAAACCCGACAAGTAAACTCTTCAAACTTCCAAGCACGTGGAGTTGTTCAACAATGTAATAACGACTCAAAAGAAACAAAAATTGACTCAACCATATAAATACGCAAAAAGTAAGCGTCACTTCGCCAAAAATGCGTCACTTCGCCAAGGCTCGAGTTAAGAACAACAAAACATGCTTTTCGACACCCGGACCATAACCACCTACCCACCCCACACTTAAACCATGCATTACCCGCATTTTAATGAGAACCAAGTAAAGGGAGGGTGAATAGAAACTTCCTTAACCGAGCGAGTTTGAGTCGAGCTCGGTAGGGTCCACCTAAGCATCTAAGCAATCCAAGCGAAAATCGAGCATGGCTAGTAACTCCCTGCTTCATGAACGCTACTAATTTATCAAATCGCCCAATGGTTGAAGTCGAAAAACCAAATCTAGAAAAGAAAATCACACGAAATTAAAAACTCAATATGTACACGAATCATAACAAAATATATTTTTTTTATTTTTCAATTTTTTAAATGTTTTTGGATTTTTGGATTTTCGAATGTTTTTGGGTTTTTCAATAAAAGAAAGAAAGGAAGAAAGAAATGAAAAGAACTTGGGTTGCCTCCCAAGAAGCGCTTGTTTTACGTCATTAGCTCGACGTACTCCCTTTTCGATCAAGGTGGGAAGATAATGGGAGGGTCCATCAAAACGATCTCCTCCTTGTCGGGAGGATCCACTCTTTGGAACGTCTTTGGCGCATTGCATAGCTCATATAAGATCCGCCAAAAAGCAAACATTCCAAATAGGCAATTGAAGCTCTTCTCGGCAAGGTCCTCGGGTGGAATGATGACTTTAAAGTGACCCAAAGACTCGTCAAGAAAACAAAAGGAATATTGGCCGGTTAGCTCGTCCATCATGTAGTCAATAAACGGGGAAGGGAAACGATCTTTCTTTGTGGCCTCATGAAACTTCTTAAACTCGATCGACATCCTCCAACCCGTTGAAGCCCTCATGACCAACAACGCCCCTTCTTCATCTTTAAGAACCAACGAGCCGCTCGTCTTGGGCACCATGTGAATGGGATTCACCTACTCACTCTCGGCGAGTACTAACATCAAGCCCTCTTCTAAAAACCTCCACATCCCGGCTCTCACCATAGCTTCAAGACTCGAATTCAAAGAGCTAACTCCCTCAATCACTCCGGGTCTCCACTCAATGGTATCCTTAAGAATTCTAAACCCTTCAACCATCCTCTCTTCCTCTTCTTCTCGGTGCGAATTTGCAAGGATAATAATTGACTTACTCTCTTCATCCTCCTCAAGATAATCGTCAATTCTTTCAAGCTCATCATCAATAACCGCCACCTCCCCCTCTAAAAAGTCGTCGTTGCCCTCAACGACACATCGAGAATCATCTTCACACAAAGCGGGGTCAAATAGAGGCACAACGGGCTCATCAAGAAGAACAAGGGGCTCATCCTCACAACATCCCTCTACATCGACAACCGGGCCAACCACGTCCTCATTAATCCAATTCTCAATATAAACCCGTTCGACCTTGTCCTTGACGAATTCCATATATACCCATTCTTCACAAGACTCTTTTGAAGTAAAGGGCAAAGGATCAAGAGAGTTAAAATCATCTGAAAATGAAAACAAGTCCTCTTCCGACGGCGAGGCAACCAAATCAAGTACCCCACACTTATCGGGGAACGGGACATTTAAGGGATAGGGGAAGATGGACTTGAGAATTGGCTTGTAATGGCCCATGGATCCGGATCGGGAGGTGGAGTAGTAGAAATCACCGGGATATTCGGATGATAAGGGCCCACATGAGGAGTAAAAACCGGATAATGAGACGGCGGTGGAGCAAAAGATGACATAGCACAATCGGGTCCCACCGGATATCCATGGTCGCCATATTCATCCTCAAAAAGGCAAGAGTCGGTAACATGACCACGCGAGCCACACCATCCACATCCCAAAAAAGGTTGGTAAACATCTCTCATAGTACGGATGGGAGGACTCATCTCATAGGAGCTCGGACCGCCAAATGACTCATAATCCCCCACATAGTAAGGATTTGAAGCACCATACCCTCCGGGAGAACCACTCATGCCCGCGACGCCACCAAACCCAACATGGTTTGCACCATGCCCTCCCATGTTGGGTTTCCCATAACCATAACCACCATTGGCAACGTGGTTTGCACCATGCCCTCCCACGTTGCCATATCCATTATACATCCTCTCATTCCCAACATGGTTTGCACCATGCCCTCCCATGTTGGGAATGTATCCACCATAGCTATACGAACCTTGCATAACCAAGCCGAGTCGCAACGGCGCCATTTTGTTTGTAGAGTTTTCGTGGTGTTGAAATGAATCAACGGGTTCATGGCTCGGTATTATCGGAATTCGATTCTAATTGAAGAATTCAATGTGTTTCGAGCTTTGAAAAAAATGAAGGAAAATGAAAATAAAGCAAATAAAATATCAAAACTAGACTAGGAATTGAAAGTGCATAGTTGGTAGGATGCCTCGTCGGATGCCTCAAAAGTAAATGCAAGCAAGTAAAGGAAATAAGCAAGAAAATGCAATGTTTCACCAGTACAAGCATGCAAGCACAAGGTAACAACTATGCATAAAATCCTAAATAAAGCAAATTAACAAAAATTGAAAGCATGGATGTAAAGAGCAATGAAAATTAACAAGAAAGTTTAAAACTTTAAGAAAAATAACAAGAAATAAAGCCTAGATCTAGGATTAAGCATGAAACAAAGCATAAAAATAAAAATCAAAATAAAGCATAGGAAAAACTCAAAGCCATGATGATCCAAGACCCGATCTATGATCTAGATGTGTCACTCATCTAGATTCCATAGCCAAATCATAAGTTTTCATCATGAATTCAAGGTGCTAAGAGAAAAAGCCATAAAATGAAGAACGAGCATGTAAATGAAGAACAAAGCATAAAAATAAAGAAAGATTACTTGAATTAAAAGGAGAATCTAAAAACTTGATAGAAATTGCAAAGAATTAAAAATCCAAGGGAGTACTTGAATCCTTCTTGAGCTTACAAACCCAAGGCAAAGTTTGAAAATTAAATCTAGAGAGAGAAATTAAGTCCCAAACCCAAGCTTGGGTTGGGAGGAGGTGTTTTTATAAAAATGAGAGCTGTAGTCTATTTATACTAATTCAATTGGCTTTAAATGGGCCAAATTAGCCAAAAAGGCTTGAAATTCCCGGGTTTGACCAAGTTTGACCCGTATGCACCTTCCTAGACCCTTGGCTAGCCTTTTGGAACCTTTTGGCTCAATTTGGCTCGAGATGACTCGACCATGGCTCGATGTGGCTCGGCCATGGGCTGAGCCTGGGCGTTCCTGGGCGCAGGTGGCCGGCAGTGGCCGATAGGTCTCGGCAGGCTGCGGGCGTTGGTGCGCGCTGGCATGAGCTGGCGTCGGTTGGCACGCGCTGGCTGCGCGCGGGTATGCGGGCGGGAACTGGGCAGGCTTCAAGCGCTGGCGCGCGTTAGCTGTGCGCGGTCTCGGCAGGATGCGGCAAGCTTGCGGGCGGGACTCGGCAGCGCTCGGCAGCTGCGCACAGGCGCGCCTTGGCTCGGGCCAACTTGCGCCAAGGTTCGTTTGGCGAGTCCTGGCTTGTCCTGGCGCGCCTTGACAACCATTCCAGAATGTTTTGGCGTTTTGGAGCTAATTTTTGGCTCATTCTGGCATGTCTTGGCTCGTCTTGGCTTGTATTTTGGCCTTAATTTCTCCACCCTTTAAAAATAGGAATTTTAAACATAAAAACCCAAGAATTTCACCAAACCTCAAGGTAATTGAATCAATTAACCCATTAAAATATAAAATCAAGAAGAAACACGAAAGATAATAAAATAAGAAAAACAACCTAGAAAATTAACTAAAAACGACTCCAAACTACTAAAATCAATATAAAAACCTATCTAAAAGCACAAAGAAAAACATAACAATTACATGCAAAACAACGTTGATTCAAGCTTAATGCACCTATTTTTATAAACTATTTGTCAAAATATTTAAAGCTTGTCCGCAAGAGAACGGGGTCACTTATAGGTGGGTAATTTGACTCGAGTCGATCTCAGGGAACATGCAATCGGAATCTCGAATAGTTTGTTCAATCACAAAGTAACACGAAAACTTGTACAATTTGGGGGTTTTGTTTGTTTTGATTATCTAATAATTTAAAACGCATGAACATCAATTAAAACTAGGTAATTGTGACGAATCTAATACTTATAACTAACTTAAAGACTCAAGAGAATAACTAGCATAATCAAAAAGCAATTATCTAAAACGCAATGTAAATGGAATAAAGTATCTAAGCATGAACAATATTAAAGCTTAAGAAACCAAACATCAATTAAACTAAATGAAATATTACGAATTCAAATATCAAAAGTAACTAAGTTTCGAAAAATAAAATAACTCAAGAACAATAATTGAAAAGCTACTACTTAATTGCATAAATTATACTAAGAAAATAATTAAAGAGTTTAGAGTACTTATTGAACTAAGAAATTGCAGTAAGTTCTCTAGCTATTCCGGAGAGAGCGCGTAGACCTTGGTCGAGAATTGAGTCACGAACTAATGGTTGGAACTTGGAACTTGCGACCCTCGATTCTTCGATCTCGATCTTATTATTATGTTGTGGGATGTAGAGGTGTGTTGTTTTTTAGCAAAAGGACCGAAAGTAGGGTTGTAGTGGTATTAGGTGTTTTGGGACGGACCCGGAGAGGGGTTTATATAGTTTTCCCTTGTCTTGGAGCATAAGTTAGGGTAAAAATGCGTTTTCTGGGTAGGTAACGGTTAGACTTAGCGGTATGAGTTACCGCTAACTGTACCGTTAACCTTGCAGCCACTTCCCAATGGTGACTTTAGCGGTAAGGAGTAACCGTTAAGTTCACCGCTGACCTCTCTGTCACTTCGTAACAGTGTGACTAGCTGTATGAAGATACCTCTAAAGTCACCGCTAACTCTCACTTTTGCTACTTCTTCGCCGGAAATCTCGATTCACTTCTTCTATTACTTTAACGTCATTCCTTAAGTGCTGAACTCTTCCGGCAACTTAGCTATAAGATGAAAAACAGAGAATAATCACCTATTTGCATCAATTTAGATCACAATAAGGCAAAATAAGTTGGAAGTACAAATATACAAAATTAAGCTTAAACTACCCAACTTATACCAAAAACAATAAGAAAAACTAACTAAAATACTAATAAAAACAAGGACAAATATGTGCTAATCATACGTGTTTGATGATTCTTCAGGATCTATGTAAGAAGGTCCTCTAGTGTGAAAATTGTAATGGTGATGGGTAGTGGCCATATGTTTTTTCTCATGGTAAGTCCAGATACAGTAATTCGGTTTGAGCCCGTATCTAACTATATGAGACTTGATCTTGTTGATATTGAGAAACCTATGATTCCTACATCTATTATGATTACAAGAACACTTCAACCTCTCTGTCCTTATGTACGTAACGTGCTTGAGCAAATTCAATGAAACTCTCGACTCTATCCACGAATTGTGAGGATAGTAAGTCATTGACCATTCTCTTATACATTCAACTATGATCATAACTCATTTATAATTTCTCGATTGTTATATAAGTAATTGTTTAATGATGAACGCGCAGTATAAAGGTGTTTATATACATAACAACTGATTTATTAGTAAGAGCTCTATCCCAATGTGACATCTAGTAATATGACATCTTATTATATGAATTTTGTTGGTCAAAATTATTCAGCAGCTTCTCCCCTTAATTCTCTAAGGACACATATATGACAGTGCATTCGAGAATAAAAGAGATTTACTGATACCAGAATTTATAAATAAAAAAAACACATACACATAAGTCATATTACAATCACGTTCTCAAACTGTTCAAGTAAGTGAACAATTAGGGATTTAGTATCAAACTCTTCATTTGATACTAAGTCCCAAACGGGTCTAAGATATTTGAGAGAACATGCATGAAAAAAAAATTTAAAATTTTTAAAATCCATTATCGGGGGGACAAAACTTCCCGGCCAGCGTCGTACACCACGTTATAATCTCACGTCACCATATACCACACCAAAGAATCACAAAGTCATCAACCAATCATCATCAAAAGTTAAAAAATAAAAATAAATCCGTTATTGGAGGGATAAGACCTCTTGGCTTATGCCGTATACCACGTCATAATCCCCCGACATCACCGTATACCACACCAAACAATCAAAAAATCAACAACCAATTACCACTTTTGAAAATCGCACGTTTTTTAAAGAATTGAAAAGTTGTTAATTGGAGGGACAAAAATTTCCCGACTGGCACCGTTCACCATGTTATAATCTTCCGATGCCACCATATACCACACCAAACAATCACAAAACTAATACCGGCCAATCGCAACACCAACAACCAATCAACATATCAATATATCTACAATAATTCATAAAACAAATAATTCAATATTACATACAAGATTTCAATCATAATACATGAATATATCGTTAATCGAACCCTAATTGGTCTCTTAACCCTAAACTAAACCCTAATTAGAAATATACCCCTAATTGGGCAATTAACCCCTAATTGGTAATTAAACCCTAATAAAGCCTAATTATGTAATTAACCCTAACTGAATCACAATTACATAATTAACCCCTAATTTAATCACAATTACATCCCATCCTCAACTAAACCAGCCTAATAGAAGAAGTTGAGCTTGTTATTTAAACCCTAGTTCAGTCTTAATTAGGTAACTAACCCATAATTGAATCATAATTACATAATTAACCCCTAATTCAATCATAATTATATAATCAACCCATCATAATTACATAATTAACTCCTAATTGAATCTTAATTATGTATTAACCCCTAATTGCATAATTAATCCCCAATTTAACTTTAATTAGGTAATTAACCCATAATTGAATCATAAATACGTAATTAATCCCTAATTCATTCATATTTACATAATTAAACACTAATTTATTCACAATTTCATATTTAACTCCTAATCGAATCATAATTAGGCAACTAACCCTTAATTAATTATAATTACGTAATTAATATCCCTAATCAATCACAATTACATAATTAACCTCTAATTTAATCACAATTACATTACTAAACCATAATTGAATCCTAATTAGGTAATTAACCCCTACTTGCATAGTTAACCCCCAATTTGACCATAGTTATGTAATTAACTCATAATTAAATTATAATTACATAATTAACCCCTAATTCAATCATAATTACATAATTAACCACTAATTTATTCACAATTACATATTTAACTCCTAATCAAATCATAATTAGTAATTAAACCCTAATTTAACCTTAATTATGTAATTATCCTTAATTCGATCATAATTACATAACTAACCATTAATTTAATCATATTTAGATAATTAACCCCTAATTGAGTCCGAATTACATAATTAACCCATAATTTAATCGCAACTACATAAATAACCTCTAATTTATTTTAATTACACAACAAACCCTAATCCCTAAATAAACACTAAATTCTAATTTTGAGAACTAATTATCTACTATTTATATAATAATTAAACAAAAAATGCATCTAGTTTATACACAAAAAATAAAAATAAAAGTTTAAAACTAAAAAATCAACAAACAAATATACAAAAAAAAAATATTAATTACCTCGTTTAATGTGGTGGCGCTCAGTGACAGGTGACGGTTAGAGGCTGGAGCAGCGGTGGAGGTGGTGGAGCTTAGCGACTGGAAGCTGCTGGAGGCTATGGTGCACGGTGGCGGTGGCAGGTGGCAGGTGGCAAGTGGTGGTGCACGGTGATATTCAGACGACGACGATTGATACGGACCAAAATGTCCATACGTAATATTAGTTGATATACGAGAGTATTTGTGGTAAGCGACCTCATTTCCTGGAAAGGGTGTTCTTCTGGGAGGTGAGCGAGCTGAATGGTTTATTCGGAGAAGTGGGCGAGCTGGTTGGTAGAGTAACGACCTGGAGTATGAGGATGAGTTCTCATATAGGTTCGCAACCTCTTATGTTTGTGATGGGTGATAGAGCTCGATTTTGGGTTTTATGAATATCAAGCCTACGGGCTTAATGTGAGTGGTTTATGGGGTCTTGGTGGACTGTATGGAAAGAATAATGGGCACAGGCCTATTATGGTAAGAGATCTATTATTCATGGGAATTTAGCATAACAGGAGGAATCCTAATTCTGAGTCGGTTGTAGTGTTGTGGTATTTATGGAATTGTGATGGGAGAAGGAAACCCTTGGCTTGGGAAATACTTCTCTCGTCTCTATAAAAAGAGGTGCATACCTCTCATTATTGGGATCTGGCTTTTATCATAGTGTGTGTGTGTTTTGTGTTATAAACTTGCTTTTGACTTAAGCATCGGAGGACCTTGACGGGTTCGAAATCCGACCCGTCCGAGGTGCTGTTTTGCAGGACCGGCTAGGTTGCCAGGAGGATATTCGGAGGCTTATCAGGTCGCAGTGAAGAAGATTAGAAGTTATTCAGGTCGCTGATCTCGAATTTGAGGTTAGTACCTCATATTCTTGGTAACCAATCGATTTGGATTTATCAGCGATAGTGAAGAAAATAAGGAAGGAGAAGAAGAGACATGTTGTGCCCTAGTTCCAATTTATATAAACACTCGGTATTATATTTCTCCTTCGGTGTATCGAAGGGATATTGATTCCCCTCGTTAATACTGAGTATAAAAGACGCCCTCGGTAATTATATTTTCATTTAAAAACATAAATAAATAATAGAATTACCGATGAATTAGTATTTTTTGTGATTCTAAAACAAGCACACCAAACCCATGGTATCTTTAGAAAAATAATGGCACTTCATTAATTACGTATGCAATTGAATAAGTCAATCAATCGTGTCATAGATATTATTGATATTACACGATACATGTCAATAAAACATGTCCGGTGATAATTATATATTAAAACCAGGTTAATTACATTTTAAGTGTGTAAAACCCATATTATATGGTTTATTTTAATGTTATTACATTATTTTTATTTTTCTCCCTATTTCCTAAATTACTGAGTGCTTCAAATGCCCTTGGTATTACCGAGGTGAACCAATTTTCCCTACAGAGGGCATTATATTGCCCTAGGCAATTATATTTGTTTTAAAAGTCGAAATAAATTTAAAAAATATATATTTACCGATTAATTAGTATTTTTGTGATTCTTAATTAGGAAATCAAACTCATGGTATATTTAGAAAAATAATGACATTTCATTAATTACATATACAATTGAATAAGTCGATCGATCATATCATAGATATTATTGATATTATACGATACATGTCAATAAAAATATGTTCTATGATTATTATATATTAAAACCAGGTTAATTACATTTCAAGCGTGTATAACCCATATCATACAGTTTATTTTAATGTAACTATTTTTTTTTCTTTTTTCTTTTTTATATATCCTATATTATCGAGGGCGTCAAATTCCCTCGGTATTATCGAGTGGAACCAATTTCCCCTAGGTATAATGAAGGCATACCGAGGGCATTTTGTTTTTTATTTTAGAAAATAATAAAAATAAAAAATATATTTATCGATCAATTAGTATTTTTTGTGATTCTAAAACAAGAAACACAAACTCGTGGTATATTTAGAAAAATAATAACACTTCATTAATTATGTATACAATTGAATAAGTCGATCGATCATAAGATCGATCGTACAATATACATGTCAATAAAAACATGTTTGATGATAATTATATATTCAAACCAGTTAATTACATTTTCAGTGTGTACAGCCCATATTATACGGTTTGTTTTAATGTTATTACATTTTTCTCAATTTTTTTTTTATATTTCAAGATTACCGAGGGCGTCATAGGGACCACCGACTTGTCTTGTGTTAAATTCTAATTCTCAATTATCATGCTATGTATCATGTGTTATGTAATATAATTCTACGTAAAAATCAATATAGACAGAGGCCGTAAAAGTTTTGTGACCGAGAAAAAGGATCATCGGGTTATCCCAAAGTGCTAAATCCAATTATAAAACTGTAGACCACAAAAGTTGCCTTTGACCGGGGAAAAGAGTAATCGAGAAAACCCGTTGCGTTTTACCTGCAGTAGATTTTATTATTTCAAAAATGCTATTTTATGACTTTTATGATTAAATGTGCTATTTTGAGGTTTGTTTTTTATATGAGATATGTCTGTATACCTATTTAGTGCGTTAAGCTCATCCCAATTCAACGATATTTTTTTCAGGATCAAACGAAGATATCGAGTGAAGGAGAAAGATGATTGAATGAAAACTATGAAAGTTTCATTTTATGTATTTATCTTTTAAATAAAAGCTTAACTGGGGGCAATGCTACTTTGAACTATCAATTTAAATTTGATAGAAATTTGGATTATTTTTCTCATTACTATTCCGCCGCGTTAACTCACTTTTTTTTATGAAATTCTAAAATTTTCTTTTGATTTTATAGTTTGACATTTATGTAATGCCAATCTACTTTATTTTATTAAAATATAAACTAATTTTGTTTTATCGAAATTTGGGCATTACATAATATATTAGTTGTTGGAAAATTAGTTTTTTTTATAAATAACTTTGATGACTAAATATTCAATTCATGCATAATTAAATGCAATAAGATTACTAAGTGTTGAGTAGATAATCGTAGTATATTTATTTTATTAAACTAATTTTTGGTGAATGAGAAATAAATGGTGTAAGCTAGCCATTTGAAAGGAAATGTGTAGTGAGATGGTAATGAACATCAAGTGATTAAACCTATACACCAGTTGTTGGAGCTCGCAACAACGGACTTGGGCCTTTATTTGGATTTTGACAATTAACTTAAGGATATAAGACTCTTTTAGTCTTTGGTCTCTCTTGGGCCGTAAGAGATTGATTTTGGGCCAATCCAATTTTATTTTTTTGATTTCTAAAAGATAATGGGGCTCTACCCATTGAGATGATCAAACCTATTTATTTAGTCAAAGGAAAATGGATTCGACCAATTTTCTTCAGTCCAATAATATGTTGTAACCTTTCAAGTTTGTCAATAGCATTAGAAAAGTCTCAAAACTGTGATGATGGAGGTAGGGACTGTGGTGGAGAGTTAAACCCACTAATTGCACCTCCACCCTTCAAATCCACAAACCCTATGGTGAAGTTTATAAATAGACTTAGAAGCATAGCAGAAACACACACAAAATCAACTTCGTTCTGCATTTTTAAGCACTAAAACCTCGAGCAATTTAAAAAGTTTTGCACTCAATTTCACACTTTTTAAGTTCGTTGGAGATTTGAAAATATGACGTGCTACAGACTCAAAGACGTTAAATTGTTATATCTTTAGGGGCATTATGCTAGACCCGTCATCACTACACGAGGCGTATTTATTTTGCGGAAAGAGATCTTTCTAGCATCGACTTGTTGATCAACCTGGTTTGAGTTCAAAGAAGTGTTCTTATTTAGTTTCATTCCGTTTTCTAATTTTCTTTTCTTTATATTAACAATTGTAAGAACTGTAGTTCAGTTTAATAACTTTTCCCATTTCGTGATTTCTTTACAAGCTTATGTAACATTAGTTAGGTCTTGTCTTCATCCATAACCATCTATATGTTTTTGTTTCACCTCACTAGTCGAAAGGAGTTGAATATATTAATGTGTAGTGACAACAAATCAAAATATAACATGACAAATAATGTTGTATATAAAGACGTATTCACTAATATATAATATTTACATTCATTTATTTAATGTATAATGCAATTGAGATTGTGTTATACCTTATTTGAACTCTATTAAGATTGTGTTGTAATTTGTTAGTTTTTAAATATATTGAATTCTATAATTCCATAATGTCATGATATGACCGTGCATAACACTTGTATAATACTATTTACAATATAAAAGAGTCAAAATCTTAACCGTAACCGTGACCAATGGTTAAAAAATCGGATCCATGGTCAACGGTTGTGGAATCGGAACCGGCTTTAAAGGTTCCTTTTATGTTTCCTATCTTTAAAAAACTGTGGAATCGACGATTTCGGAACCGTTTATGATTAGAACCGCTTGTTAATTCGGTGATTCCTTAAATTTTTTGTGTAAAATATTATCTAAAATTTAAATAATATAAAAAAATAAAGGGATAATTTTTTTTGCCCCCCAATGTATGCAATTTTTTTCACTTTGCCCCCCGAATTATTTTTTGTTCCACTTTGCCCCCTGATGTACAATAATTTTTGACGTTGCCCCCCAAACTTTATTTCCGGCGGAATATTCCTTCTAGATTCCATCGACGGGCAGTTGGGGGGTAAAGTGAAATAATCTTATAGTTTGGGGGTAAAGTGCAAATTTTTTTATAGTTTGGGGGGCAAATTAAAATAATATAAATATTAAATTTTTGTTTTAAAATTTTATATTTGGGAAAGATATATAATTTTTATCTTATACTCACACACACACAAAGTTGTCAATACAATTCCAAATTAAAAAAAATAAACAAAAAAACATAACTTTTCAATTAATATTTATAATAATCTAAATATAAATATTGTCAATACATCTTTTATATTATTAATTATTAAACACATGACTAAGTATTATGTAAATTATTATAATACAAAAAATAAAATTATCATTAAATATTATTATTTGTATAAACAGTGTGATTAAATACTATATTAATTATGAGTACATTAATTATTATATAAGATTATAATTATCAAATGATTAATATAATTAAAATCTTATACTATCAAGATTTTAATTATATTAATTATTCGATAATTATAATCTTATATAATAATGTACTCATGGTTAATATAGTATTTAATCACACTTTTTACACAAATAATAATATCGAATGATAATTTTATTTTTCGTATCATAATATTATAATGCATATACGAAATATACATTTATTTTTTTTGTTCAATCATAATACATTAGCCTAATAATTTCATAATACTTAGTCATGTGTTTCATATTTAATAATATAAAAGATGTATTGACAATATTTATATTTAGAAAATTATAAATATTAATTATAAAATTTTGGGTTTTTTTTTTTAAAATTGAAATTGTATTGACAACTTTGTGTGTGTGTGATTATAAGATAAAATTATATATCTTTTTCAAATATAAAATTTAATTTTTTTTAATATTTATATTATTTTAATTTGCCCCCAAACTATAAGATATTTTGCACTTTGCCCCCCAGCTGCCCGTCGATGGAATCTAGAAGGAATATTCCACCGAAAATAAAGTTTGGGGGGCAACGTCGAAAATTATTGTACATCAAGGGGCAAAGTGAAACAAAAATATTTTAGGGGATAAAGTGAAAAAAACTGCTTACATTAGGGGGAGAAAAAAATTATCCCAAAAATAAAAAATAGATAGTTCTTGTCATAGCCAAAACCGTCGATTAGGTTCTAGAGGTGTTAATCCGGTTATAACCGGCCGGTTAATTAACCGGCGGTTAGGTTAACCGGTTTTGGCCTAACCGTAACCTAACCGGTTGAGAACCGGTTAAGGTTACGGTTAAACCGGT
>BMAC01000163.1:533020-554549 GCA_014905375.1 Phtheirospermum japonicum
CCGCGGCGGTTAAGGTTAACGATTTGGTTAACCGTAACCTAACCGCCGGCCACCGGTTGACGGTTACGGTTAACCGGCTAACCGCCGGTCAACGATTAGCCGTAACCGATCAACCGGCGGTTAGCCGGTTAATCGTAATCGGATCAACACCCCTATTAGGTTCCCATTTTGAAGAAGCAACTGAACAAGGACCCACTGAGCTAACCAGTAAAAGGAACAGTTCTCACATAATACGATGACCACGAATCTGTCCTCAAACTAAGCACAGACTAAATCGCCGCAACTTGGATTTTGATTTGGGTGAAGGAAAAGATGAGAGGCGGTGAGGGAGCCGGCGGCGGCGGAGGGAAAGAAGGTGACTGGGAGTGCAGCGGTTGCCACAATCGAAACTACGCCTTCAGATCCTTTTGCAACCGTTGCAAGCAGCCCCGTCTGCTCGTTGACACCAAAACCCCCGCCGATTCCAAATGGCTTCCCCGAATTGGCGATTGGATCTGCACTGGTATTCTTACATCTCATTCAATGTTGGATTTTTTGTACAATCTTTCCCCCCCTAAAAAATGGGAAAAGTCATATCATAGACTATAAGTCGAAATGTGCGGAAAATTTGATGGTGCTTACTTTGTGTGGTGCTCCATGTATTGATTTCTGCTTCGAGTTGAGCCAAAGTTGATGGTGATAGTCGATTTCTTAAAACCTAATCTGTAGTTCCTTTTATTCTTTTCGTCTACAATTAATCATGATTGTATCAATAGCGATAGTCTTCCTGGCCGCTGTTTGTTTGATTTTATTAAGAACCAATACATGCTATTCACACCAGATGTAGTGAACTTATTATGATTGTATTAATCGTATTAGCACCTTTATATGCCATACAAATGTGTGTCTGTCTTGTCTGTAATCTTGTGCTTTATATAACGCCGGTGGTATATGAAATCATGTTAAATGTTAAATGTAACAAAAACTGTCTATATTTTTAGGTTAAGGTTTATATTGACATTCTCTTAATTATTTATCTTTATATTGCTGATAGGAGCAAGAAAAGAATGCTAAATTCTGGAACTATATGAAAGAAAAGCTATTAATGAACTCTAGTTTGTTCCTCATTTGTTTCCTTCTGATGAAATCATCTTATTTCTTGATTGTTATATTTGGACGAAAGTTTGACTTTTCTAGTGACTCCTCTCACTGCAAAAACATTGTCCTTTTTTAATTAGGCTTGGGGCTATAGATAAGAGTTGAAAAGGTTCCAGTTTTGGGTGTTTTGGTACATTATAATCTTAAGAGTGGTTGAGAGTTAGTGGTGTGTGATATGGACATTGGAATTATTTTTTGTCCTTTTAGGAAAGAACACCTCTTTGTTAACATCCCAAATAGGAAATAGGATTCAGTTGCAAACAGAGGGAGTATCTTGTCCGAGGTTTTCTGATCCTTAGGATAATGGACCCACACAGTCTAATTGTTACAGCATGTTGCTTTGGGTTTGACTAGTGTTTTTAAGGAAAATATTGAGGAACCTAGAAATTATCATGAAATCAAGTATTCGTGAGAGTTCATTCAGTTTACATTGAAGATCTCTGATAATTTATTTTCTCTAATTTTATATAATTCATATCAACAACTGTTAATCATTGATTGATAGTGTGTTAATACAGATATATTTCCCATATTCCTAGTGTCTGAAACGTGATTGATTTATTTATAGACGTGTTACTTAGTTTAGCAAGTCTTTTCTCATAGTGAAGAAACTTTGTTTCAATTAGGTTGAGTTGTTTTATGTTTTCTGTATGTTTATTTTGGTATTGGATGGCTGTTGGTGTGCATATTCTTCGCTTGTGTCTTCTTCCTGGCTGCATTGTGGGTTGGGTGTGTGTGCGACAATGGATCAATAGGTTGCACTAACAACAATTATGCATCAAGAGAAAAGTGCAAAAAATGTGGCCAACATAAGGAGCTAGCAGCAATGCCAGCAGTTGCAATCCCTGGAGCCTCTGTCCCTACTCATCCAACTTATTTTGCCAGGGCTCAAGGAGGAATGGAACAAGTATTGAATGTTGGGACTTTCCAACCATCGATGTCTTTGAGCTCCAGTTGGCCTGGTGGTGGGACAGGTCAATACAGAAACCAACCTACTGATCCATTTGGACTTCAGCCAGCATCTAATTGGCCTTTGGGAGATAGCGGCATATCTGGAATTTCGTATTCTAGGCATACGAATCAACTTCCTCCAGTTGCAAATGGTAATGGATGGCGTACTGGGGATTGGATGTGCACTTGTGGCTTCCACAATTATTCTTCACGTGCACAGGTATGTTCAATAGGGTATGTATGCTGGCTAATAAATATTTCTCCATAATAGAGGGTTTAAAATCTAATACAGAACACAATATTAACTGAGTCTGCTCTAGTTATTGTTGCTGAGATGACAGATTTTTTTGGGTAAGAATACGTTAATTGCGTGCAGCGAGCTGCTATTGCTATAGCTTGACAGTAAGAGGAATGATAAACAGGTTGTTTTTGCGGATCTTGATCGTCACACTCTTATTATACATGTCTAGGTGTTGATCTGATTGGGAGTACAAGTTGTGGGGATAAGGAACTTTGTCATTTTGTAGAATTGTGATAATCGAGAAAAAACTGGATAATTCTTGTGGTTAAACTTGCTGAACTCTTTAAAACAAAGATTATGTGTACACCCACCAAGGAACCTGTACTCATGGACATATGTATCTCTGCTTGCTGTTTGGTTCTTTATAGTATTAGGACTTGGGTGCTCTAGTTTAATGGACTATTATTCTTTTTTTTGTCTTGTACCACGTTTTGTTTTTTTAGCTTTGTTCTTAGGAAACTTCTGATTGGTTTACAATTATGAACTAAATAATTCACTTAGATTCCTAGAGTTCTTTTTATATTTTCATTAATGATTAAATCATGTGATTATTCATCTTTGCTTCTTGCATTTGTAGTGCAAAAAGTGCAATGCCCCTTCACCAATATCAACACCTTCGTCTCTTGTCAATCCTGCAGTTACAGGTTTGTGTATTGGTTACATCTGTTTAAAGTACAAAGTGTGGAAGTTTGTCTACTTAGTTATGCTTTGAATGAATCTCTTTCGCGCTATACTTAGTTCATACGGGATATAATGGATACTAATATTACACAAGAATTTTTTTAGGCAGAAATTCATGAATCTAATTAGTCACCAAATCTCGTGATATGATGATTCTTTCTAGGTTAGCCTTTGGTATAAGGCAGTGAGGGCAAGGGGGATGGACCTTATGTTGTTGTAGATTTGTGTTTTATCACCAGTTCTTGGGGTTCTTACTGTGGAATTTCTATGCTGATGAAAGATGTGGTCGTATATTAATCCACAGAAAACTTGATTCTCGAGAGCTGAACTTTGATTAACATAATGTTAGACTCTGAATTCCAAATTTAGAATATACTCTCGTTTAATGGAATGTAATCAAAAGAACTTGCATTTAATCAATAAATATGCTTCATTTTATTGGGCGGTTCCTACCCCTTTATGTTACACATGATTTATATTTCCGTAGTTACCTTTTAATTAGGTTAAGTTATTTAGGGTTAGAATAAAGAGATGGGCCGGGTTTTTTTGTTTTGGAGCCCTTATGAGTTTGGAGTCTAGTTACTTTTTTTTTATTTAAGTATAGGGTTGCAGTCATTTAATTGAAAGATCGTTAGAAATTACCAGCAGATTATCTGCTTAGGCAGAAAGTTCTCTTTCTGAGGAAAATCGGGCTGTTGCGCTTGGGGCAGGCTTTGCCTGCTAAGTTATTTCTTTTCCAGTCCAATTCAATAAATATTATATTCTCAAGTTTCTTCACTCTGCAAACCCTTGACTTCATCACGGCGTGCTAAAACAGTAATTAAGCCTCCATGATCATCTTATGTATACTTAAGGTGTATGAAACTATGAAAACATTAGAGAAGTGTGTTCACTATTACTGGTCTAAGTAATGTAAACCTTCCTAGCTGCTAGTCTCTGGCACTTGTTTTTGCACTTCAGCAGTATATTCCCTGATGTTCTTTTACAACCGACATAATCTTGGACTTCACAGCCTGATATTTGTGACACGAAGAATAACTATTGCTTAAGCCATCAGAAGCAATCCTCTCTCTCCATACGTGCAAACAGTTGCTGTATTAATATTTATCTATGTATATTACTTTTTATGTGTGGGGTTTCATTAGTATACTTATTTCTTTGTTATTATGCTCTATGTTCGGAAGTCATTTTGAATTTAGTCGCGCAGAAAAGTATCTATTCGCTCCTTACCTTTTTGTCTCTGGTGATTCCACAGTTCCTCTATCCATGTCAGTAGAGGATTGGGTTCCTGATGTACCCCTAAAGTAGGTGGCTGAACTTCTCACGTGCATAACAATTTCGGATCTCTCACTGTAATTACATTTTAAAGTACTAATTTCGAGCCATGATTATGGAGTTCTTATACTAGATAATCTTGTATTCAGATGCTGAACTTTGTCCTTCCTGTGAAAAAGATTTGCATCTGTTAGACACATAATCAAGTCAGCAGTTCAATATCCCAATCATCTTCCTTGCAGTTCAAATCCTTTCCCCGTGTTTGGATGATACTAATTTAAAAATAGATTTGTGTTTGTTACCAATAGCATGAGATATAAAATTGATTTGCTTGGTACTTTAATTTTTCATTATTCTCGCGTTATGAGTTCTGAGTCCTCGTGGGCAAATGAGCTGGGATCTTGATCAATTCAAGTGATAGAGTTAGAATTATGTCTGTTTAGATTTAGATACTTAAAATACTGTCTGCGTATTTATTCCTTTTAAGACCTTGCAATTACACCTATAAGTATATTTCTTCAAGATAATATAAATTTCTTATTAAAAGTGAGCAGCGGGTTGGTTTTCCTAATACATCATAAGCCTTGTGTTGTATGTGATCATACTTATTGGAAGTCATAACCTTGTGTCGCTATAATCCTCTCCATCACATACACTAGTATAATCTTGCAAACAGAAGAACTATAGTTTTGGAACCAATACTCATTTTTAATGGTAGTTACTATGAGTTACAACCCATGGTGAACTTCACTGACCACCTCTCTCTTCCAAAACCACAGAATCACCTTTTCTGACAAACCTCTGAAGTAGCACATTTGAATTTAAAGAATAATGAAATTGAACTGTAGAGGACCAATGTGGCTAGTATTAATCCAACTTGCTAGAGTTACTGCAGCCATCACCATCGCCAGTTTCATAATGCCAATTGATGTTTAAGAATGAGAAAACTTCAAGATCTCTATTTTCTGATTAATACTGCGGTGGTGGCTTTGGAGGAACCTTGAATTAGATATATGCGAGTCTTGGAGGTCCTGATTGCTTAAAGAAGCAGGCAGTGGTATTGTGGTATTTGCTTCACTTATTTCCAGGAAGAAGTGGGATGGTTATGTGGTTGATGTGGCAGAGTGGATATTTGATTGCTCTTGATCTCAGGTGTTGCTAAAGATGGACGTAATGGCGGGGGTGTGAGGTTATGACATGTTCAGTGGGTTGGGGATGGCATTTTCAAATGTAAAATTTATTTTTATTCACTATGGAGTGGAGGGTGTGTCGTTATTATTCAATGCACTTTTGTTGTTTCCCAATACTGTATAAACATTTAGTCTCTCTAAGCCTCTGATAGAAACACAACAATGGCACGGGGTGATAAGCGGTGGATTGTCTACTCTCGCAGAAGCAAATATGGAAAGGAATAAACTAATGATATTAGTTGCTTAATTTAAGTGATCTGGTTAATTAGCCATTTATTTCCTTGCTCTTTTTATTGCCTATTACCTTTTATATTTATAAGGACTTAGTATAAGTAGCGGGTTGTCAATCGATGATTAGGTGTGGAGAAACTTAGTTATAGCATTGGCTATTGGGCAGAAATTATGCTTGCTGTAGAAGTCTTAGTGCTTGTTTGGGAACCCATTTTGAAATGGACCTTTTGCAAATAAGTCCATTTTGAAAAGAAAAACATGTTTGGTTGTAATTTTAAAATGGACTTTTGAAAAAGTAACTTTTCCAAAAGTCCATTTTTAAGAAGTGTTAATTTATGACTTTTAAATTTCATTTCCTACACTTTTGTTGAATGGACTTTTAAAATTATTTTTACCAAACACTTCACATTTTTCACAAGCACTTTTTTAAATTGCACTTTTTCAAAAGTCCATTTCATAGATGGACTTTTATACCAAAAGTGTTCCCAAACAAGCCCTTAATACTTCTTGTTCTATCCCTCTTGTATTATATTATCAATAAATTACATTACGTTTTGTTTCACGATTCTTTACTCCTAACAATGGGTCCAACTTGCCATCCCGAATGACGAGAATGGACTCACGAGTAGAACCACTGGGGAAGAGTTAGGAAGTGGTTGATCGACTACTTAATAGTCAATAAAAATACAGTTGCAAGCCTGAAGACCGTCATCACCAAACTCACAGAGTTGCTCACCCAACAAGACCCACTGTTGCCGCTGAGGATATTTTCGCAAACTGATCCTTCATATATCCTCAAACCTCCACCTTCTGTGCCAGTGCCGGAGGATTTCAATCAAATTTCCACACGTTCATATCCCAACCTTAGATGGTACTGATCCCATCGGTTGGCTTGGGCTAAACAATTTTTTGGTATTCAATGCACACGGGAAGAATTAAAGTTATCCACCGCGTTCATCAGCATGGAGGGCATTGCGTTCCATTGGCTTTGATGGCTGCAACAACAAAGTCCCACACTAACCTGGGAGCAACTCCAAAAGGAACTCCTGGACCAATTTGGGGGGACCTATCCGGACCCCAGTCGAGCATTTTGCAGCCTTACATCAGGTTGGCATGGTTTATATTTGCGCTAATAAGTATCGGGCACGAGCGGTGCAGATTTCTGATCTTTAGCTTGATATTTTCCGTATTTTTCTATGTGACTTTTAGGAATAGATTTGATTCTAGTTTTTCTTTCTTAGAATCTCTTGATTCTCCTAGATTTTCTAGGTCTTAGTTGTCTATATATACTGTGTGCCTAAGATTTAATATATGCAGAAAATTACATTTATCGTACTGCAACTTATATGGTACCAGAGTGCCTATGTTAATTTTTCTTTCTTTCTTTTCTTCTGACCTGCCCACCATGTCCCAAACCACCTCAGCTTCTCCCCAAATTTTTGCTGGTATCACCTCCAATGCTTCCATTCACTCACTCCTGTTATTGTTAGATTGAATGGCAGGAACTTCTCAGAATGGGCTCAATTTGTGAAATTGATCATCGATGATAGGGGAAAATTAGGTTCTTTCTCAGGGGAGGAGACTAAACCAGAGGAATCTGTAACTGCATTCCGTAAATGGAGATCTGGGAATTCTCTAATCACCACTTGGCTCTTTAACTCTATGGAGGAGACCATCAAGAAGCCACATTTCTTTATATCTGCGAAAGAGATATGGGAAGCTGTTCGTGAAACATACTCAGATGTGAAGAATCAATCTCAAGCCTTTGAGTTGAAAACACGGTTATGGAACTCCAAACAAGGGGACTCGAATGTCACAACGTTCTACAACACTCTGTTCAGTGACAGGTCCTTGATCTATGTTACAATTACGAATGGAAAAATCCAAAAGATTTGGCTAGATTCAAGAAAAGTAATTGGTAGAATAATTATGTTCTTAGCAGGCGTTAATGCAGGGTTTGATGATATCAAAAGTAGGATTCTGTGGTGGCGTCCAATTGGTGAAGTTTTATCTGAACTGAGACAGGAGGAAGGACGCAAACGAGCGATGGAAGGGCTTGTCTCTCGTTCTTCCGATTATGAGGGATCAACTCTGGCCACAAAAACCCATGATAATGATTCTGACAAGAGAAAAAAAACCTTGGTGTGATCACTGCAAACACCGCCACTGGAGGGGACAGGCTGGAAACTCAATGACACCACCAAACTTGCAACCAACATGGAATATGAAGCAGGAGGGTGGTGGTAAAGCACTGAACACTAGCTCTGAAACCTCTACGGAGCCCAACTAAACCTCTAGGAACTCCGGCCAATCGCTTCATAAAAGAACAAATAGTGCATCTCTTAAAACTCTTTAAATCTTCAAAATTATCAGTTTCTCCTTCATGTTCTATGCTAATCAACGTATTTTGTCCTTTTTTTTTCTTCTAATTCTGAACCTTGGGTCAGACTCCGGGGCTACAGATCACATGACTACTTGTTCTCGTTTGTTTCATTCCTATAAATTATCTGCTATAATCTGTATTTAGGAAATAGAAAAGTCAAAATAGCTGATGGTTCTTTTTCAGCTATTGTTGGGACATGTGACGTAAAAATATTTTCGTCCTTATTTCTAAAGGATGTTTTACTTGTCTAAATTATCTTGTAATTTACTGTCTGTCAGTAAATTAACTCGTGACCAAAATTGTGTTGCTAATTTTCATCCTTTTTACTGTGAATTCCAGAATTCCAGAATTGGCAATGCTAACCTAGGTGATGGACTTTATTACTTCGATGATGGGTTCCTTCATAGTTCAACTTCTCATTGTTTTGGTGTTTCTCTGATTCTAAAGAGATTGATATTATGTTATGGCATTTTAGGTTAGGACATTGTTTCCCAATTTAAATTATGAATAAAGATCAATCTTTATTTCAATATGAAATTTGTGCTTTAGCTAAAATGCATCGTTTCATTTATTCTCCTCTTTCCTGCATTCCTTCAAACCATTTTCTCTTTCCACAGTGATATTTGAGGACATTACAAAAAATTTCTGCCCACGAAAGAAAGAGATGATTTGTTACCTTTATTGATGATCATACACATATGAGTTGGGTTTACCTTATGAATCAAAAATCTGAAGTCAGAAGAAAATTTTAAAATGTTTTATAACATGATTCAAACTCAGCTTGATACAAAAATTAAAATGTTCCATAATGATTGGGAATATTTTTCAAAGGTTCTTGGAGATTTTTTTTCTGATTATGGTATACTTCAATAAAACTCTTGTACAGGCACTCCTCAGCAGAATGGTTTGCTGGAAGGAAAAATTGCCATCTTTTAGAAGTTGCAAGAGCATTGTTGTGTACACACCTATCTACTTTATCGGATGCCTCCACAAAACTCTAAATTTTGAAACTCCAGTGGCTGTGTTTTTTAAAAGCTTTCCTCAGTCCCGTCTTCAGTCCTCGGTACCTATTAAAATATTTGGCTGCACTGTTTTCATTTATAACAAAGATAAATCAAGGAAAATTTGATCCAAGAGGTTAAATGTGCTTTTTATTAGGTTACTCTCCCACACAAAAAGGGTATAAATGCTATGACCCCTTAACAAGATAATATTTGTTTTTTGAAAATCAACCCTTTTTTAAGCCTCATCTTCAGGGGGAGCAAACCGAGGTAGATTTGGCTTCAGGGGACATAATCTTGATTCTGTGGAGAATTTCAATTCTGATCCGAGTTCTCTTTTCTTTTTTGAAAATCCTTCTCACTATAATAATGAATTTCAGGCTAATACTGATGTTTTTGAAAATGGGGTGGATTCACAAGAAATTGACTTGGCAAGAGTCTTAAATAGTGAAAACTTGGCTCCAACAAATGTTAGTCCCAATAGAATTGAAAAATAACATAGAAAACAGGTTTGGAAGAACTTATATTCGAAGGAAACCAATCAAGTGCATTGTTTAACACACTTCAACAAAGCAATGCGGAATCCCCGAGTCTAGACCAAGAAATCTCAGATTCTAATCCTATCCTTGATAATTATTCTACATCGGATTTGGAAATTCCTATTGCTCTCTAGAAAGGTACAAGGGAATGCATTAGGCGTCCTTTGTATCCATTATCCAATTTTGTTTCATATAAAAGGTTGTCTTCTTGTTTTCGTGCATTCACCACTAAGCTCACTTATGTGGAAATTCCAAAGAGTATAAGAGATGCTTTGGAGGTTCCAGAATGGAAAGAAGTTGTCCTAGAGGAGAGCTCGGAGATGCGAGCTCTGGAAAGGAATCGAACATGGGAAGTGATGGATTTTCCCAGGGAGAAGAAAAGGTGGGTTGCAAATGGGTTTTCTCCGTAAAATTTAAATCTGATGGGACACTAGAAAGGTATAATGCAAGACTAGTTGCCAAGGGATTCACTCAAACGTACGAGATTGACTACACATGTGCTCCAATAGCTAAACTTAATACAATCTCATCAATTACATGTGAAAAACACCTTCTTTATGGTTTTGAGGACAAGTTTGGATCCAAAGTTTGCAAATCACAATAGTATATTTATGTTGAAACCGTCACCACATGCTTGGTTCGAAAGGTTAATGAAGTCTGTAAAAAAACAAGGTTACACGCAGGGACAGGCTGACCACACTTTATTTTTTAGGAAGAACGTTGAAGGAAAACTTGGTATTCTCATTGTGTATGTGGATGACATTATCCTAATCGGAGATGATGTGAAGGAAACGAATAGATTAAAGAGTTGTTGGCGGATGAGTTTGAGCATAAAGACCTTGAGAGTCTTAAATATTTTTTACACGTGCATGTAAGGCGGACGTGGAAATTGATCGTCGTCGGCATATCTAAGCACTCAAGGAAAATTATTTGTAAACTATATTTCGTGATAAAAAAATAATAATGTGAAGACAATTCAACTTAGCTTATATTCAATTAATATGTACAACCATTATTTTCTTCCTAACCCCTTTTTGTTGGCCATCATAAACTGACCAATTAAATTTAGCTTATATTTATACACTAACCTCCACCTTCTCTGTACATTTAAAAAATTAAAATTAAAAATATCTAGAAATATGTGCGTAATCCCTATTTTCAGTTAAAAAATAGATTAGTGAGAAAGGTATATATATATATATCAGAAGTTATATTTTATAATTTTGTAGTTTTATTTAAAAAAAATAGATTAGAAGTTATATCTTAAAAGTTATATCAGAAGTTACTTCAGAAGCTATTTTTAATTTTAATTTTATAATTTTTTAATATCAGAAGTTATATCTTAAAAATTGTTTTATTTTATAATTTCTTATTTTTAAGAAGTTATATAAGAGAGTGGGGAGGGGAAAAAATATCAGAAGGGTTTAAAAAAAAAATAAAGCGTAGGTTTTGGCCGACAGGTTTGATTATATTTACCTCCTTTTATATTATTCTATTTATATTAGTTTTTTTATACATTTATAAATAATAATAAATAAAAACTGCCTCAAAACTACCTCAAAACTGCCCAAAAACTGCCTCAAAACTGCATCAAAACTGCATAAAAACTGAGTCGTACGCCTCAACACTTTGAGGCGGACGTTTCTGATCTGGGGATCTGATGCGGCCGCCTCGACTCAATTTCCCCAAAAACGTTCCGAGGCGTACGCCTCGGCCGTTTTTTAAAACTTTGGCAACTTATAATTAGCATGGAGGGCATCTTTTCGCACCCATTCTAGCCACCACGAAGTTTTGGTTATGCCTTTCGGCTTGACCAACGCCCCGACTACATTTCAGGCGATCAAGAATGATCTTTTTCGGCCATATCTACGTTGCTTTGTCGTAGTTTTATTTGATAACGTCTTGGTTTTACAGCCCAACCTGGGAAGATCACATGGAGCGGTTGACACTGGTCTTGGGCGTCCTATACGATCAGCAGTCTAAAGCAAATCATAAGAAATGTCGGCTCGCTAGATCGTCGGTGGAATACTGTGGCCATGTTGTGTCTCACAACGGGGCAGCTATGGACCCAACAAAAGTCTCTAGCGTACTCTGATTTCGTGGACTTTTGGGTCTAACTGTACCGCAGATTTTTTAAAGGGTATGGGGACATAACGAATCCTCTCACACCTCTTTTGAAGGAGGTGTCTACTGGGTAATTCAGTGGCCTACTGATTCCCAGTTGACTTTTTGAAAGGGTATGGGGACATAGCGAGTCCTCTCTCACCGCTTTTGAAGGAGGTGTCTACTGGGTAATTCAGTTTCCTACTGATGCACAGTTGGCCTTTTTGATTATTTGAAACATGCAGTAACCACTTCTCCAGTCCTTGCAAAGCCAGATTTCTCGCGATCGTTTATAGTTGAATGTGATGCCTCTGGGATTGGATTAGGTGTGGTTTCGTTACAAGGGGAGCGACCAAGTGCATACTTTGGCAAGACCTTGTCCGGGAGGACACTGTTCAAGTCCCCATATGAGAAAGAATTAATGGCATTGGTGCTCGTTATTCAACATTGGCGCCTGTATCTCTTAGGCAGAAACTTCGAGGTTTGTACTGACCATCTCAGCCTCTGTTATCTTTTACAACAACACATTTCTACTCCATCTCAACAAAATTGGATAGCCAAGCTCTCGGGTTACAACTTTAAGGTAACTTTTAAACTAGGTGCTAGCAACCAGGTAGGTAGCTGATGTTTTGTCTCGCTAGTGTGAGGATGGGGAACTCTCCGCCATCTCCATTCCGGTTTGGCTAGATTGGGATCGCCTTTCCATGGCCGTTGGCCAAGACAAAGAACTCCAACCTATTATTGTTAAATTACAAAATGATCCAAGTAATTGTCCCCCTATCAGCTTATTAATGGGAGACTTTTCTACAACGGCCTATTGTGCCTCCTTCCAACTCCCTGTGGATATCACGACTTTTGGAGGAATTTCAATCCACCCTAATGGGTGGTCACTCGTGTGCGTATCGAACATACCGACGACTGGCTGTAAGTGTTTATTGGAAGGGAATGATGCGACACATCTACACGTTTGTGGCAAACTGCCTGGTCAGTTAGAAGAATAAATATGATACGCTATCCCCCGCCGGCTTGCTCCACCCTCCACCAATCTCCACCATCATTTGGAAGGCATTGCTATGGATTTTATAACGGGACTGCCACGTTCGAATGGGTTTGATTGCGTGCCACTCGGATATTGGGATTCAATGAAATTTTGATGGGGTTATTCCAAATATGCTCACTTTATCGGGCTTTTCCACCCCTTCACAGCAAGATCTCTTGCTGATATATTTGCTTGTGAGGTTGTTCGCCTTGGCGTACCTAGCTCCATTGTCAGCGATCATGACCCAATTTTCTTAAGTTACTTTTGGACAGAGTTCTTCAATAAAATGGAAACCCAACTTCGATGAGTAGTGCATATCACCCACAAACCGACGGCCAGTCGGAGGTCATCAACCATTGTCTTGAACAATATCTATGTTGCTTTTCTTCTGAACAACCAACAATGGGGAAGATGCCTCTATTGTGCTGAATATTTGTAAGATACATCCAATCTGCCGCCCAACGCACTCCCTTTGAAAATGTATATGGGCGACCACCCGCTTCGCAGCATTTTTGCCGGGTGAGTTCAGAGTGGCTGCGGTGGCAGAGGCACACTCTGACCGCAATGATCTTTGCCAGCTTAGTGTCAATCTGGCCAAAGCCTAACAGCAAATATCCAGTTCTGCGATTACTAAAAGGCGTGATATTGAGTTCGCTGAAGGTGAAAGTTTCCTTCTCAAGCTCCGCCCTCACCGGCAATCCATTCTTCATTGTCGGATTAACCAGAAATTGGCACCCAGGTACTACGGTCCTTTTTCCATTGCGCGCAAATTGAGCTCTGTTATGTATAAACTACTCCTTCCTCCATCTGCAAAATTGCACCCGGTCTTCCACATATCACAGCTCAAGCCCATTAACGGTAACCACCAGGCTGTACAGCAATTTCTCGACGACTTGGACATTGAGGAAACAGGCTATCTTCCCCATGATATATTGGCAGCATGTAAGCTTGGTACGGATTCCGGAGAAACTCACCAAGTGTTAGTTCAGTTACGACTTGGATGAATAAACTAAGGTTATTAGTTGCTTAACATAAGGGATCTTGGTTAATTAGCCATTTATTTCCTTGCTCTTTTATTGATTATTACATATTTATAAGGACTTGGTATACATAGGGGGTTGTCAATCGATGATTAGGTGTGGGTAGATTTAGTAACAACATTGGCTATTGGGCAAGAATTATTCTTGCTGGAGAAGTCTTAATACTTATTGTTCTATCCCTCTTTTATTATGCTATCAATATATTACATTACATTTAAACAGCCTCTGTCTCTGATACTATTTGCTTGTCTGCAACATTTCAAGTCAGTGATATTGTGTCTTTTCATCTGTTGAAGCTCTTGGAACCAAACGCCTGGCCTCGGAAGAATTTGTTCACAACTGGGATAATAAGAGACTGAATGCAGGACAAGTAAGGGACTTATTTCAGCATGAGCTTCAGAATGATTGATAAATATCTTTAATCTTTTTCTTCTATATTACTTTGGTGCTTTTGTTTCACCCTATTATCCAATAATTTACAGGCATATGGGCAGCAGCAGCCATGTTCAGGAATCGAGTCTTTCCAATGTCCCGGTGGTAGCCAATTAAATAGTATATACCCGGCGACTCACTGTGGAAACACAATACCACCTGCACTCATTGGGAAAGGGTAAACGAGGATCCTTTGTAGATGTCACGACAGTTAATATAATAAATATCATATTTTTATGTGCACTTGTTGAGAAATAATTATTGCAATCCTATTGTTTATGTCTGGCTCCCATTATTCCTGGAGCGCTCCTTAAACAGCTTGTTATTTTTCTCTTAGTAACAATGCAGATTCCTGAGAAAAATATAAATAACATTTTACATTACTAAAATTAGCATTACATATAATATAATATAGCAGGTTCCCACCTAGGGATTGGTTTCTATATGATCCTAATTCTACATACATACACACATATTTATATATATATCGTTCTGTGATAAACTACATATACTGCAACAACTATTTAGAAGTACTGAAGATAAGTTAAATTATAATTTTCTGTGGTAAACCTCAAAGATTTTTGAACTATATATGACACATTTGAATTAAACTAAACGAATGAGAATTCCATGGAGAAGGATATATCCAAAGATCAGCTGTCTGAACATTTTGCTGTGAAACATGCACACCACCACATTCGATTTTTCTACCATCAATATTTGTGTTTAAGATCCACCTACTGCTGTATTCTGCAGAGCAAAGCAATGGCGTGATGGGGATTGGATGTGCTCAAATTGCAATAATCACAATTACGCCTCTCGAGCAGAATGTAATAGGTGAGTAATGGTCAATGATCATCATACCTTGATTTGGAAATCTGCTTAGGAGCTTTTATGTGGGCAATTAATTTTGACATGAGGTGTAAGCTTCATCACATGAAATCATTACTTTGTACATAGTTGTGAAAGAATGCGTCGTAAGCGTGAGGAAGTCAGAATTCTGCACTTTTCTTATGTATGAGATTGCAAGAAAAGGGCTATGCCAACAACTAAACACTCTTTTTCTTGTTGGGATCGGAAAATGAGTTCTATCGACTGAAAATACAATCTTTTGAAAGGAGACGATAAAAGATACTGTCATAATGTTAATATATTAGAAGTTGATATATAGGTCTTGTAGATTTATAGGCACCTGCTTTTCTGATACCAAAGTATGAATACACACTCTAGAATCGCGAAAACCTTTTTGGCCATAAACTTATATAATTTTGCATATGTGGCAATTATTGTTTTGAATAATCTTGATCATACATGAAAGAGTTTACATTTATACATGTTGCTGGTCTGACATTTTTGGGCCGAGTTATGTTGCCTTTGTGAAAGTTATGCATTATAGTCTAATTGGTGTTTATTCAAAAATGTTTTACCTACTCGAATATTGCATTTTGAATCGTTCACAATCTGTTATTTTATCGGCTATGAATTTACATTTAGCTAGTTTAGTGCATCTCTGAAAGAATACTGTATTGAAAATACTGTTGTAAACAACCTGAACTGGAATAGAATTTGGCTTTTCCTTTCACTCACTTTAGTCTAATTTTCATTGTAAGAAATTATTATCCAAGTGAAGGTTTGGAATAGACATGGTATTCTGAAAATATATATTTATTTGCTCTAAGCTGGGAGGAATTTGCTTTCATTTTTTCGGTTTTGATTGCTTAAAGTACATATTGTAGCAATGCAATTATAGAATTGGAATGTTAACATCAAAAGCATGATCATTAGAAGAAATTGAATAACAAGAGATAAGTGATATCATATACTTCCCTTCATTGGTATCTTCCAACCGTTTGTTGTCTATGTGGACCAAGACCACCTCGCCGTTTGAGTATCCATGACCCTTTATAGTTGCACTATCATTTGGACTCAGTTGTAACATTTGCATTTGCAGGTGCAAAGGTCAGAGAGAGGTGCCTCAACCCGTAAGTGTTACTTAGATCCGAAGTTCCGAAAGCTTTCAACTTATGCCTTGTGAATTTCCCAAACAGACGTGTGTGTGTGTGTGTGTGTGTGTATATATATATATATATATATATATATATATATATATATTGTATGGAAGACGGTGCTTTATTTATGTCAAATAGTTGCAATTTGCAATCATGTTTTATAACATGTTAAATAAGATTCTTCCCTCCCTTTTCAAATATGCTATATATAGATTACGAGATTTTATTTATAGTAAAATGCATTACTTAATTATGGCCGAATTATAGTGATTTAATTACGGTCCATAAATGGTTAAAAAAAGTATTGATTAATTATGACCAAATTTTTATGTCTATTTAATTTTCGTCCATGTTATTGTAAAATGTGTAAATTAATTGCGTTCGAATTATTTATGGTAAACTCATACTAATTAATTATGATCAAATTGTATATAGTGTGATTAATTCGTTAAATGTTGATAAGTATATAGTATATAATTATTGATTGCAATATGATCATACACGATTATCATCCATAATTTATGTGAATATTAAAAACAAGTCTTCTTTAATGCAATTACGATTTTGACGTAAGGAAACTCATTTACTCGGGAAAGTGAGAAACTGATATATTTATGAAGGGGAATGTGCAAAATTCTTTTATATGGCATATTCTGTTATCCAAGACATAACTTCAAAATGTTCACTATTTCGAAATATTGCAGAAAATGTACTATTTATTTGCCAAAATTACGAAATATTTTCTCCATTTATAGTGTAATTTTAAAAGGTTTAGGGATATGCTGGAATTCGCAAATAGCAGCACCTTATGATATTCATGACCAATTGGATCTTGATGTAGCAGTAGGTACTAGAGGAAATTGTTATGATCGCTATTGTATTCGTATTGAAGAGATACAACAAAGTTATTAGATCATTGTGTAATGTCTTAGTCCAATGCACCGTGGCATGATCGAAGATGATGATTGTAAGCTATTTTCTCAATCATGCTGTTGAAGTTAACTATCAGTAGACTCGTGCGCTGTGTAAAATGAACGTGAGGTTTCATCATGATGGTTTCAAACTTATGAACGATCATCATTTTCTTATTCTACTTTGTCCTATGACAAAAATTTTTAAGCATCCAAAGCAATTTTGGAGTGCTTGATCTTGATGAGGTGCATTTATCGAAGATAAGGGAAGGATATTAAAGATAGCAGACTGGCTCGCTTTCTCTCATCACTGGTCCACTCTCTTTTGATTTAGCGATGATAGATGTTGAGGTATTGGTTCTTCATGATTGTTGGGTTCAAATATTGTAAGTTTTGATGATGACATTAATAGGGTGTAACAAGAATAAATTCTCCATTTACTTGTAATGTTTATTGAAACAGGACTTTTTGGTTGTTATGATAGAACCACCAAAAAGAGCTTGACAGACTCAATAGCTTGATCAGTTAACAGTTGCACACTTTACAAAGAAGTTGACAAACTTGAAGCATCTATAGTCAATAGTCAAAGTCTTCATAAGAAGGGAGATAGAAGTCAAAACAATTGACTAAAACTTAATACTCCATTGATCATTCATTTATTGCCCGACCGACTCAACAAAGTCACATTATATGCACCCACATGGCCTCAACATAAACTAGAGACATGAAAATCAAATAGGAAGACCCTACATGTCTGAAAAACCTAAAGGGTACCCACAACAAGTTATAAGCTTCGATTTAAGAGGCAAAAGCTTCTGACAATCATTTCGAACTGGTCCACCTAAATAGCCATTGTAGAACTCCCTTACTACCAGTTGAGATCTTAATTCTCAGTCTTTATCAATTGAAGAACTCATATCCAAGCAGAAATCATTCATCATTTAGGTTTGAGAAAAGGATAACACGCCGATCAAGCTTGTAGTTAACCATTGTGAAGCAGCTGTTAACCACTTATATCAGACATAATTGTCAAGAGCTTAAAAGCCAACTCCTTCACATTTAAAAGTGGTCCAAGGAAGATAAGATCTAAGGTGGACCTGGAGAAGTAATCTTAGGTGGATCAAAAGAAGACGTCTTAGGTGGACACAAAAGAATAATCCTAGACTGATCAAAAGAAGAGGTCTCAGGTAAACTCAAAGCGCAATCCTAGGTGGATCAGAGAAGAGATTGTTTAGTGAACATTGGTGAACTCTTAGTTAGGCACAAGGAGTGTCAGCAGCCGAGGGGGAACGAGCGAACTCCAAGTGTTAGGCGTCGGGGGCGATCATCAACAACTAGAGAGGATAATCAAGTCTAGATAGAGTGTTAGGATACTAGTCCAGGGTTTTATCAGAAAACATTTCTATTATATTCCGAGGACGTATGAGGATTATATATACCTTCGAACCTCGTAAAAACCACTGGTGTCATTTACTTTATATCTTTACATTTCTACACCTTTAATTTATCATTGCTTACTTTTGTATGCTTTAATTTACTCAGTTTTAATATTTGCAAAGTTAATTTTCGCTGCCAACACTCTATGCTAAGACTTAGTTGTTAACACAAGTTAATAGCTACCAATTCAAGTGAGTGACAGCTTATGTTTTGAGAAGAGTTTTGAAAACCTATAAAAGTATTCCCCCCCAAGACCTTTACGCTTACTGTGACCCATAATTGATATCAGAGCAGTTGGCTTGTAAGAGTCAAATCTTTTTTATCATAGATAGTTCGAGTAGCTTTTCAATTTAACTAAGTTGAGAAAAAAAAAATTTAAGTAGCTTAATCCCATACTAACGTTATGGAATAAAAAGTATTGTGCTTATTTTGTCAGAATATGAAGACTAGAAAATTAGAATATCAGCACGTCTAGATGCAATTCACGAAGATATGAGAACGATCACTGAAGAAGGTCCAATACAATCATGAAGACCAATATTGTTGCATAACTAGAGGGTGAAGCACTTTCCTATCTTGCAAAAGTCCAAAGAAGAATGGATAATTGATGAAAAGAGGAGAGAAAATCCTAATAATATAGAAAAAAAATGCTCATACCTTAAAAATAACTTATCGGGAGATTATTCCAAACCATGTTTTTTCCTCCTTTTGATTTTCTTGTCCAAAAGGTCTGAACTGCCCTGCAAATAGTAATCAGTGCACTCAAGGAATAACGCACAGTATTATTTCAATAAAAATCAGAAATTGTTACCTATATACTAAACATTTACAGTTTTAAAACCAAAGTGAGCGCATGAATAAGCCAATGAAATAGTTGCAAATAAAAAGAATCAAGACATTATTACATTGATAATAAAGACCTGAAGGTGAATTGGTTTTTATGATTTTATTGAGAAAAAGAACAGTAAGTTACCTTTTCAAAAAATAAAGAAAAGAAAAGACACAAATAGAGGGGGGAAATTTACGTATGTATTAATATGTGTCTTGATATCCATCTCCCTTTTGTATGCCTTTGAATCTAAAATATAAACCACATTGGCCTGAGGACATATCACTAGTAGCACCCAGTGGTCACTACACATTTTCATAAGCACAAAGATTAATTATCTTTATAAGGTGAAATTGTAAAGGCGTAAACGAAACAAGAACAAGAAATAGTCTCTCTTACTCGTCTGGGTATGGTGCTAGAATGAATGTCCTGTTAAACATTGCACCAAAGGCATCAAATAAGTACGATGTCACAACAGTCGGGTCACTTAAATTTTTTTTTGAGATCTGCACTGGACAAAGAAATCCAATGGCACTGGTGCAAAGAGTCTCAGCCAACCCACTAAGATACCTATAAATCATTAGTAGATTCAAAACTAAATAAGTTGAAGCTAAATATTGAACTAATTGATAAGAAAAAAGACAGCTCTTACTGCGTAAATACTTGCACAACTGCAATACTAAGCCACCCCATTTTAAACAAGCTCCGAATATCATCAATTAACACATGAATTTTCTTCACTCTTTGATGATGGAAGACGGTGCGCTCTAGGTCCATAGAGACGTAGTCCACATGCACCGGCATTGATAGAATCAACGAGTGTAGCTCTTTTCAATTGTCTCCCAAAGTCTTCAAGACCACATCATCAACAAGAGGTGGCCTTGGTTTGATTGCAGATTGCTCACCACTTGTCTCCATTTGAATTCTTTTATGTTTTTTTCGAACTTGGCCTTGTAAGTTTCTGTACATATGGCCAATTTTCAGCTTGCTAAAAAGTAATTCAATAATTGGTAAATTGAAAACATATATTATTACCTCTCTTGCCTAAAATAAGCTGATAGGCCACTGCAAAAAGCTACCTAAGACTTCACCCATGTACTTCAATTCTGGATGATCTGTCACCGGTAGAGGAAGTTGTGCTGCACCCTCAACAAATTTATCTACTAAAACCTTCACATAACCGGGTGACAGCTTCTGATGATGCACTATCGTGTCCTCCTTGGTTGGGTAAACCATCCAATTGGCAACAACTTTTATATCCCCCAGTACGACAGGTCCAGATGGCACTTAGTCGGTCTCTATTACTCAAAGTAGACTAAAGTTAATGGTCTGGATAAAACGATTATATTCTGATGATGAATACAAATTTAAACTTGATGATAACGAGTTCGAGTTTTATAGGTTATACCGTAATGGCCTGAGTATATGCAGGTATTGACAATGCAAGAAATGCAAAAATCCCCTGACCATAATGGCCTAAGTATATTTTATATATAACAAACCTAATTACTTTCAGCCCCTTTAGTCTTGTATTTACATTCTCGATACACGTAAAGATAAGTTATAATTATGAAAACTTGTTTCTGGAAATAATACGATACAATGCCATTAACAGGTAATAATTAGAACAACTCTCTAATGAAAGTCAAAGCAATAAATGAGACTTCATATTTTCTAATACACGAATAATGAGAAGACGACTCTGAAAAGGCGTACTTTGTGGAGGAGAAGTGGAGAAAGACCTCACTCGAGAATGAGTCAGCAATGGAGTGGCACAGATTGTAGACCAAAAAAAAATAAATTTTAACAATAAAAGATATCAATTACAGTGGTACAAAATGTTAGAATAAGGTGACCAACAAGCCAACTTGTGGCTGTGGTCTGACCATTCTCTTTTAATACAATCGGTTTTTATTCGTAATAATATCTTTTATACATATTGGCATTCCATATCTTTTATCCCATGCTAGTTGCATAGGTATGGTCCTGATGAAGTTACTTTATTACGGTGGATTGGTCTAGCAGAACCGTGAGATAATC
>BMAC01000163.1:556471-580250 GCA_014905375.1 Phtheirospermum japonicum
ACGATCACCTGGCAACCATCCTCACCGTTCTGACGCAAGGCCGTGAGGTACAGTGGCCGTTTATGAGTGCAGGGTTTTGAATAAATGGTTGTAAATTTATATATTATATAATTAAATTAATATAATATATATATATATGTATCTGTATTGTATTATATATATATATGCATGCTTACTGTTATTGGTATGAAATATATGTATATATAATATGAATGCTAAGTATGTATATAATATATGTGTGTTGTAGTGTACAGTTTGCGAAATGTATAAATGTGATATGTGTGTGCATGCTATATTTGTTAAATATATATATATAGATATGTTTATATATATGATAAATGCATGCATGTATATTTATAATGTATAAATAAATGCATGCTGAATATATATATATTATATGTATATCAGATATATATTATTATATATATATATATATATATATATATATATATATATATATATATATATATATATATATATATATAATATATGTCTATGTATGCATGCAGCATATATAATTATTATATATATATGTGTGTTTATGAAAATGTGTATATAATATATAAATATGTATATAATTAATATATTAATATATATATATAATTGTTATATATATATGATTAATATATTAAATAGAAACCGACCATGCTTATTTGATTTTACGAAAATCGAATTGTTTCTATTTATAAAAGCAATTAAAACATTGTTTGAATTAATTAATTTTAAAATTGGGCCGTCGTCAATTGAATTCGATTCAATTAATTTAATTTATAAAAAATTTTGTTTTCCGCTGCGCGACGGTACCACCGATTCCCAACACAAAATTAAAATAAAAACCGGAACAAAAATCTAATTGAAATTATTTATTCAATACAAAAGAATTATTAAACATCGTAGAAATTTCCATATGGCTTTATATAATAAAATTAAAAAGAAGCCTGAACGAACAACATAATTGATTTAACCTCCACAGATAAGGTTATATATAATACTTACTTTTACTTCTATTCAAAGACTCGAAATGTGTTCATTATAAAAATCAAATGAATCTTGACTAAGAATTAATTATTTATAAACTACCAAGGTGCTTGAATGAGTAGGTTTGTGAAAATACACTACCGATTATCTAATTTTTACCTCAACCATAGGAAATGGAGCTTCAACAACCGAGTGGCAACTACTACGTGGATCACCTTGCGAATGCGTGTTGAAGTCATCCCCCTCATCCAATTTTGATGGCACATGGTAGTTTGTCACCGGAGTCTGTGGACCTTGGTTGTTCACTTGCTCATACAACAGGTTGAATTGAGCTTGTAGAGCATCAAACTTGCTCTGCATTTGTTGCGTGACTTCTTGTGTCAGAGCCTCCCTAACCTCGTCGACTGACACCACTCCGCTTGATCTCTTACTTGTCTGACTCGGTTGACCAAAAATAGCCCTTACATTCACGTGGCTACCTACACCTCACACCCGATCCGGGTGCTTCTTCTTCCCTAGAGATGCATTCAAGATGTCATTATGCCTTTGCGGTACAAACGTTTCTTGACTAACTTCTTGAGCCTTCTTTACCTGTTTCAAGAAATGATAAACATAATTTAATACACTCTCCCCATGCCATTAAGTAAGTACTTCAAAAATATATTCTTAAAAAAATAATTATAATTTTATCAACCACCCCCTTCGTGAGCTCATTCGGGATATCATAATTTCCCTTTTCGTCTTTCTTAATTCTTGCTCGAACCCAATCCAAGCCGCGATCATCCGTAGTAATACTTAAGCTGAGTGAAGCACATGAAGACGAAGACGAGAGAGGGTCTGATACTACCCACTTTGTTTTCGCACGAGCATATCCACCGTGTCCAATAAAGTGCGGATGCTGGTTATGAGACTGGCTCTCCCGAACTTTCCTACTTTTTTCCTAATATAAAAAATTTAGGAAAATTAGATATATATATTTGGTGATTTGTTTTTTAAAAAGGTACTACACTGTACAGGCCTTAAATTCTTCAGATTGATGATCAGATACAAATTTCCTCCACTGCTCATCTGTAATGGAAGAATATAACTAGGATGGATGATCATATTTAAGGTGTTTCTTCTTGATGAAATCACGCACCAACCTCGTCTTGAAAGTAGTCCACTTCACTCCCGCAACCTTTAGAAAGTGCTTCTTCTTCTCATCACCCTCAATATTGAACTCTTTCTGAATAAATAAGAAACACACATATATAGTAACACATGTTTTTATTAATAGATAATTAACTATAAAAAGTTGATTATTGTATACCTGAAAATCCTCCCAAATCACATCCTTAAGGCCACTCTCCACGTGTTTCCACTCGTCGATGTTAATATCTACTTGTGATCACTCAGCTTAAGTATTGCTACGGCTGATCGTCGAGCTGATCTGTTTTCTGGAAGGAAGCTTACAGGTCAGGTCGTCTTGAGTAACGGCCCGAGATTCGCGGGTTTTCTATTTTCGAGATCCCAGAAAGACCCACCTTGGGGAAAACTATAAATATCTCAGCCCCAAGGCTGAGAGAGGTATGAGATTCTAAGCATTCTTTTCCTGATTTTGCTTATTCTGATCTAAAAATTCTTAACTGACTTAAGCATGTGAGAGGTTTCCACTGGAAACCCCCGGTGGTCCTTTCTAACGTGCCTTTGTTAGAGAAGGTCAGGATATTCTCATGGAAAGGAGCAGGTGCTGTAGACCTAATTTTTAGGGCGAAACAATTGGCGCCGTCTGTGGTGGGAATCGAACAGAGCTAAGACGTGAGAATGAAGCATGGCATTAGATGGTCTTAGGCGAAGTCTTGTGGCGGAGTTGGGCGGTACGCCAAACTCTGCCACACCGGCTGAAATTCCACGGGCGGCAGGACCGTCAGTGGCGGCCAGACGCAGCACACCACCACCTCAGGAAACACCAGCACGTGCAGGCAGTGGATCGATCAATGATGCCTTCCTGTGACAGATATCCGAGCTTATTGGCAATGCCGTGGAGGCGGTGGTAGAGAAAAAGTTTGCAGAGCGATCACAACCCAACCTCAAAGCAACTCGGCCAGCTGGTGGGGAGCCCGTTTGGCCTACCCCAAGAGCTACTAGAGCTCCAAATGGGGACGAGGAGGAAAGCTCTTTCGGTTCTGATAGCGATACCTCCAGCAGAGCCAACCCAGATCTCACTGAGCAGATGCAAAATCTGCAAAGGGAGGTCAGAGAAGTGAAGCAAAAGATAGCAGGTGTGGGGGCAGGGAAAATGCGGAGGAGTACTTTATTTACGGAGACAGTTATGAGGGACGATCTCCCAAATTATTACCGTTCCATGGGCTTTGAGTACAATGGGACAACGGATTCGTGGGATCACCTGAGCCGATTCGAGATCGCAGCCACCTTGCACAAGTTTTCTGATGCGGTCATGTGTCGGGTCTTCCCTATGACCTTCACGAAGTCAGCCCAGCTCTGGTTTAGCTAACTGCCCCCCCATTCCATAAGCAACTTTAATGAGTTCAGTTATGCATTCTTGCACCAGTTCACCAGTTGCAGGAAATATCAAAAAGATGCCGCTGGAACTGTTCAGTTTGAAGCAAAAAGAAGGCGAAAGTCTGCGTGGATATATCAAGCGATATACAGATGCCAAGCTGGAGGTTCCATCAGCATCTGAGGAGCTCTTGGTCAATGCCTTGGCTCAAGGGTTCAGGAAGGGGGAATTTCTCCAATCATTGGTACTTAAGCCAGCACTGAAATTTGGAGAGCTCTTGGAGAGAGCAGAAAAGTAAATCCACTTGGAAGAGGCCTTGAAGATTAAAGACGATGGAGAGAAGCAGAGGGAACGACCCGACAAGGAAGATAGAACACCAATAAAGAAACCCAGGACTGATATGATAGGAGGTATTCCTCGGTTTGATAGGTATACACCTTTGGCTTCACCTCAAGGAGAAATTCTACAGGCCATCGAGCGGCATCCTAATCTCAAGTGTCCCAGAACGTATTCCCAGAAACCAAGAAAGGAAAAGTATGATCGATTCTGTAGATATCACAACGAATACGGGCATGACATAGATGAGTGCACCCATTTGAAGGACGAGATAGAACGAATGGTGCAAGCAGGACACCTCAAGGAATTTGTGCGGCCAAAGAGGGAAGGTTTCAAACCTGACTCCTATAAAAAGGACCAATACCAGACTAGACAGGGGCGAAGTGGTGGGCATATGAGTACACAGAAGGAGAGCCAATCTCAGGAAGTGCGAGGTGAAATTATGATGATTAGAGAAGGTGAATGGGATAAGCATTCCCGACAAACCCAGAACAGTTATGTACGGGCTGCAAAAGACCTGACTAGAAGAACACGTGAAGTTGGACAGTTAGCACCGAGTCTGAACATTTGCTTTGGGTCGGAAGATGAGAACGGTATCCTAGCCCCACGCATGGATGCCCTGGACAGTTAACAGCCATTGTTGCTAACTACAACATGCGACGGATCTTTGTTGACACAGGAAGCTCAGTAGACATTATGTTTTATGAATGCTTTCGGAAGCTGAATTTAAATGTGGAGTTAGAAGAGGTAACAACCTCGCTGGTAGGCTTTGCAGGGGGAGACCTGATACCCCTTGGAGCAGTGAAACTCCTGGTCACACTAGGGGATGACCCATTTAGGCAGACCAGGTCAGTGCGTTTTTTGATAGTGGACGCACCCTTCTCGTATAATGCCATGCTGGGTCGGCCATCTCTAAGCCAACTTCAGGCAGTAATATCTGTCTATCACATGAAGCTGAAGTTCCCTGCTCAGGATGGAGTGGGTGAAGTTCGTGGTGACAAATATACATCGCGACAGACGTATGTGGAGAGTGCTATGCAATGAAGAGGAAAGGCGATGCAAAAGGGCAAGAACAGAGGAAGACAGACCTGAGCTAACTCAGCGGGAGGAAAACCTGATGTCAATAGAGGTAATTCCAGGAGATGACAGTCGAGTCTTGCGTATAGGAACGACCCTGAGTCCGGATGTGTTGGTAGAGCTGGTGGCATTTTTGTGGAACAATGCAGACGTCTTTGCCTGGTCTCCCCTAGATTTGGTAGGTATAGACCCGACCGTAGCTGAGCATAACCTCAACATCAGCCCCACAATGAATCCGCTAAAACAGAGGAAACTCAATTTTAGTCCTGAGAAGGAAGCCATTATTGAGGCAGAGGTAGAGAAATTGCTGCAAGCCAAGCATATTCAGAAAATACAATTCCCAGAATAGCTATCTAATGCAGTGTTGGTACCGAAGACCCAGGACAATTGGCGAATGTGTATAGATTTCAGAGACATCAATCGTGCCTGTCCCAAGGACCACTACCCGCTGCCCAGGATAGACCAGCTGGTGGATTCCACATCAGGTTGTGAACTGTTAAGTATGATGGACACCTCGCAAGGATATCACCAGACCAGGCTGGCCGAGGAAGACTGGAAACGGGTTAGTTTCATAACCCCAAGAGGAACTTATTGCTATGTGGTCATGCCATTTTGGCTCAAGAACGCAGGCGCCACATATCAACGACTGGTGGATAAAATGTTCAAGGCTCAGCTCGGACAAAATATGGAAGTATATGTGGACGACATGCTAGTTAAAAGCACAAAAGCAGCCTCACACATTAACGACCTGAGGAAACTTTTGATACCCCGAGAGAGTACAAAATGAAGCTCAACCCCAATAAATGCACATTAGGGGTAAGGTCTGGAAAGTTCCTTGGGTATATGGTCACGGAGAGGGGGATAGAGGCCAATCCAGAGAAGGTTAAAGACATCATGGACATGCAACCTCCAAAGAACATCAAAGAAATGCAATGTCTAGAAAGACGGATAGCAGCCCTGAGCAGGTTTGTTTCGCGCTCGGAAGAGAAGAGCTTACCATTTTTTTGAGCCCTGCGAAAGAAGGCTCGATTTTAATGGGGTGAAGAATGCTAGGAGGCATTTCAAAAGTTGAAAGAACATCTGGCCGGCATGTCATTACTTACCGAGCCAGTTTAGAGAGAGCCTTTGATTCCGTAATTATCTGTAGGAAAGCAAGATGTGAGTACGGTTCTAATTAGAGAAGAAAGCAAGGTGCAAAAGCCAGTATATTACTGGAGCAAGGTGTTACTTGATGCCGAGCTCCGGTATGTAGAATTGGAGCGTGCAATGTTAGCCCTGGTCGTGATGGCTCGCAAGCTCCTCCCCTATTTTCTTTCGCATGAAATAGTGGTCAGGACCAACTTGACTCTAAAAGCAATCATGGGTAAACCAGAGGTCTCAGGACGCTTGGTGAAATAGATAATTGATCTCAGTGAGTTCGATATCAATTTCGAAGTGCGAACAGCGATAAAGGCCCAATCATTGGTTGACTTTATGTAAGAAATGACCAGTTCTCCCGAGGAGAAGAAAGAATGGACGATCTACACAGATGGCTCAGTCGGCAACCTGGGTTGTGGCGCAGGAATAATATTAATAGACTAAGAAGGTGTGACCACAGAATATGCAGTGCGGATGAACTATTCCCTATCCAATAATGCGGCGGAGTATGAGGCCCTGCTGAGAGGAGTTCAGATGGCAAAGGAATTAGGAGCAGAATGGATATGCGCACAGGTGGATTCACAACGTGTGTATAAGCAGATAATGGGAGAATTTGAAACAAGGGAAGGGCACATGCAAAAATACTTAGCTCAGTTCCGCGAATTGGCCAGCACTATGGACGCTTTGACCGTCCACCAAATCCATAGAGAAGAAAACGGCCGAGCAGATTACCTGGCTAAGGTGGCCAGCTCAGTAACTGATTTCCAAGAAAGGGTAATCACTTTATTAATGGCGCATCCGGAATTTGGAGAGGAGCAGATACACACACTAGAAGAAGAAAAGGACTGGCGCTCCCCTATTATGGAATATCTGGAGAAGGGAGAGCGACCTGATAATAGGAAAGAGCCAGCGAAAGTAAGAATCAGGTCATCTCGTTTTTGCCTAAAAAGGGGAGAGCTTTTCAGAAGAGGGTCTGGACAACCTCTTTTACGGTGCCTGGACCTGAAGGAGGGCACCCATGTTCTCAAGTAAATTCACGAAGGGTGTTACGATAACCACATGGGTGCTAGGACACTATCAAGCAAAATCACGAGAGCTGGCTATTTTTGGCTGCAGGTGAGAAGATATGCAGTAGACTTTGTTGGGAAATGTGATAGGTGCCAGAAGAACTCCCCCCTAGTACATCGACCTGCAGAAGAGCTCATGACAATGAGCTCTCCTTGCCTCTTTGCCAAGTGGGGGATAGATTTGGTGGGACCTTTCCCACAGCCCCAGCCCAGAAGAGATTCCGGATCGTGGCCATTGATTATTTCAGTAAGTGGGTTGAGGCTGAAGCCTTAGTGAAGATTACAGAGGAGGCGGTAATGGGATTTTTATGGAAAAATATAGTGTGCCGGTTTGGAGTCCCAAGAGTCTTGGTGTTAGATAATGGCACGGAAATTCATGGGAGCCAGGATTTGAGCCTGGTGCACTAAGATGAAGATAGACCAACATTCCACATTTGTCTATCACCCTTTGGAAAATGGCCAAGTCGAGGTGACCAATTGAATCCTGGTTCAGGGGATTAAGGCATGTTTAGGAAAATGGCCATTTAGTACCCCGAGCATGGAATTTAACAAATCTACAAAAGTATTATGTGTAAGGTTATTACATGAAACTTATTTATATAAAATAGTGGTTTGAGTTTATCCATATTTTATTACAACCTGACCTGATCGTCAGTAAAATTTATAGCCTTGATTGGCTAAGGGCGGATGCCCCAAAAACCCGACCTGATTGTCAGAGAAATTTCTTAGCCCTTTTTGGCTAAGGGCGGATGCCCCAAAATTCCAGACTTGATTGTCAGAGAAATTTTTTAGCCCTGATTAGCTAAGGGCTAATGCCCCAAAAATCCTGACCTGATTGTCAGAGAAAATTTTAGCCCTGATTGGCTAAGGGCGGATGCCCCAAAATTCTTGACCTGATTGTTAGAGAAATTCTTTAGCCCTGATTGGCTAAGGGAAGATGCCCCAAAATTCCTGACCTGATCGTCAGATAAATTTTTTAGCCCTGATTGGCTAAGGGCGGATGCCCCAAAATTTCAAACCTGATTATCAGAGAAATTTTCTAGCCCAGATTGGCTAAGGGCGGATGCCCCGAAAACCCGACCTAAATGGAAATCGCTAAAACCCGATTGGAAAAGGGATGAACACCTTTGACCCGACCTGATTATCAATTAAAGGCATGATCCCCAAACATATCATCATCAATAAAGGACGTGAGCCTTTACAGGTACACAACATAAGAACATCAAAACAAGATATCACGAGGAGCATTCGAGCCTGGTTTGGCCAAGAGAAATGCGTACTACAAAGAGCAGTCAAGAATGAATATTAAAAAACATAGCAAAAATTTATTAAACTCAGCAGATTTGATCATAACTACATTGAAGAAGAAAGGCTTGTAGAAAATTGCAGAACATAGAAATACACCAGCTTAAACTATGAAAACATTATGGATGAGATGAAGAAATCCTCTTATCAGAAGATAAGACACGTCGAATACACCACAGCTCGCGCTCAGTCTCATGAAGGCGTTGACGATACCTATCGGCCCGCTCGGTCGTAGAGTGAGCTTTGCTGGTGCCGGTGGCTTTTTATAATTTTAAAGCAAAATTAGGTTTGTGAGGATCAACAAAACCTTTAGGTTTCTCAACATACACTTATTCACTCAAAACACCATTCAAATAAGCACTCTTAATGTCCATTTGATGCAGAGATATTTTCAAATGACAAGCAACAACAACAAGGAGTCTTACCGATTCTATACGTGCAATCGGTGCAAATGTCATATCAAAATCGATGCCCTCAATATGAGTATATCCTTGTGCAACTAACCTTGCCTTATTTCTACAATGTTTCCCGCTTCATCAATTTTGTTCTTGAAAATTCACTTAGTACCGGTGACATGTGTATTTCCAAGACGGGGAACCAAGTCCCAAATATCGTTCTTAGCAAATTGATCCAACTCCTCCTGCATGGCTTTGGTCCATAACTCATTCTTCAGAGCATATTCCACACGCTTTGGCTCTGTATTGGCAAGTAACAATGTCTCTTGAATTTGAGAGTAGAAAGTCGATAGACAAACATATCTTACCATTTCTTTGAAGTTTATCTGCCACTTCCTTGTGCTTCTCTCATAAAGATCTCCAATTATTTGACATGTCGGATGATTCCTCTGAATTCTTGATGGAATATCCCTCTGATATAGGTTAATTTGATTGTCTGGATTATCTTAATCTGAGTTTGAATCTGATTTAGGAGCTTCTGGGGTTGGTGTTAAGACAGGTGTTAGGTCGCCAGTTTCGTCATGAGGTGGTGTTAGGTTTGGTGAAATGTCACCAGAACTGTCACCACCTGCAACTTCAGTTTCTGTACCTGCACTATCGCCTAAATCATCCAAAACATATTGAGGACTTTGATCATACACCAGATCATTGTCCTCAGCAGGTTTAATTCACTAATCAAATCATCAAGTTTCACATTGACTGACTCCATCATGCAACGTGTTATAAGGTTAAACAATCTATAATCGTGACTGTTCTGGGAATATCCCATGAAAACACATTTGTCACTTTTCGAGTTCAGTTTTGAAAGATTCATCCTATCATTTAGTACATAACAAACACACTCAAAGACATGAAAATAACTCAAGTTAGTTTTTTTGTCCAACAACAATTCGTAGGAAGTAACATGTGACCCAGGTCTAAAAACACCCTAATGATTGTGTGACAAGCAATGTTCATTGCTTCTGCCAAAAATGTTTTGCAATTCCGTTTGAGATAAGCATAATTCTATTCATCTCCGCAAGAGATCTATTTTTCCGTTCGACTATACCATTCTGCTGGGGGGATAATGAGAGAGGAAAATTCGTGAGTTATTCATTCCTTTAAACAATAACTTGAAAAAGCCACATTTTCAAATTCTTTCCCATGATCAGACCTTATCCTACCTATGCTCACACCAAAATGCACACACAACTTTTCAGCAAGTTTTCTGAAAGTTTTAAAAGCCTCAGATTTTTCTTTTAAAAGTTCAACCCATGTAAATCTAGAGAAATCATCAACAATTTTATTTTAAATAAATTACGGCGCTTTTATTAAAAAAGGAGAAAAAAGTCCGAATACATAGCAAATTAGTGAAAAAACGAAAACAAAGATACTGGCGCTTGACTAGAAATCCTCGCTTAAGAGAACTCTTTGAAACTCTGCGTATAGGAGTAGAGTCTTCCTCTTCAGCAATATCCGCCCAAGATTGTCTAGAAGCGATACTCATAAGGTGAAGGGCCGGAGAGGATTTTGTATCGTCAACAATGAAAGGAGTAGAAGACTCCTATTGTAATTTTTAATTATATCAATTAATTCTCGATCAGTGGCAGGTTTACGAAAAAGAGGGGTGCGATGTTGGCTGCCAATATCAGAATCATCCACTATAATGCCTTCTTCACGTGCAAGARAGGCTATTGGAGAATGTTGCGCCGAAGGAGAAACCTTATCCGAAGAACCCATGCCCACCTGATTAACATAACCCGTGGAAGTTGTTGAAGCAGGTTCCTCATAAAGCACAAGTTGTCGAGAGGTGTCACAAATAATCTCATCCGATCTGTAAACGGTCGACTGGTTCTCCCTGCACAGCTGTGCAGTTAGTTGCTCATAATTGTTTGAGCCACTAAAAGAAGGCTCAAAAGCAATACTGTGATCCTTACCTTCCGAATCGGGTGAAGTAATAAGGGTAGCGGTGGCTTTAGGAGCCTTGTTCACAAGGGCTGGAGAGAAAGGCTCGGACCTCAAAGTAGGCTTTGAGGTAGGAGGTGCCGAAGGACCCGGTGCAGGCTTTAGCTTGTAACACTTGAAAGGTGTTAGAAGTTTTCATAGAAGTATTAGTAGTCTCAGGAGTCGGGCGGGAATCCGTACGGTTACGAACCTGATGCTCATGAGAATCAGAATGACGACGAGAACGTCTGGTGTTAACCGTATGCGAATCATCCCTATCGAAGTTCTGAGCAACACGAGGTTTATAAGAGGGGCAAGAACCAACAAGATGCCCAACTGTTTTACAGAGCGAACAGAAATCCGGCAAGTGCTCATACCCAATGGAAACATACCCACAATATCCCTCCCATTCAATCATAACTGTCTCATGCAGGGTATTTTCAAGGTTAATCTCAACCAACACACGAACAAAATGACCAACCGAGCCATTAATAGATCGTTCGTCAATTTGCAAAGGATTGCCTACGACTTTAGCAATATCTAAGATAAATGAATGGTCCCAGTACTCAATAGGAAACTCATATAAACGGATCCAAACCTGAGACGAGGTAAAAGGGGACTTGTAGGGGTTGAAGTTCGGGATCTAGGGGAAAAGCCGAATAGTATTAGAACCGAACTTCCAAGAAGTTTTGGCGAACGCATGCGCCCTATCATTGGGTGTAGTAAACAAAATACTGAAGAATCCCTTACCCAAGGGAACAAAACTCCACGATCCAGTGACTCCCCAAGTAACATTTAAGGTGGACTTGCAATCATCGAGTGAAAGGGGTTTCAACCCTTTGGGTTGCAGAAGACGGCCTATTAGAGATTCACGTAAAATCGAGATGCGGTTTTGATAGTGGGTTTCGTCAATGGTAACCGAGAAATAATCGCCTTTTTTAACCGGAGCACCCAAGGAAGAGGCCACCGGAGTCGTCCGAGGAGGGGGCTTGGCTGTCGGGCCTAAATTGCTCGAAATATTGCCACTACCATGTTGAGAAAATGTAAAGCGGGCTGCTGGGGGAATTTGTTGGGCCTGGGGCAGCCCAAGTTGGGCCTTTGGCAGCCCATGTTGCTCCGCAGAGGGGAAAGGGCCGGGACCAGTCTTAGGAGGGTAAGAGGTGGGTTTCCCTAAATGAGAAGCCAAATTAACGGGTTGTTGAAACGCATCCGATGGATTTGCCAAAATATCCGCTGAGGAATCACCGCGAGAGGGAGCTTGGAGCGCAAGCAACAGAGAGGAGATCCAAGATTGTGGGAGATTCCCAATCGGGGTGTAACCGAAAAGAACCCCGGGCATGACCGAATGGCTGGGAGAAGGCAAAGGATGCATAGGCGCAGCAGCGGTCAGATCGGAAGCTTGAATCGCCGGAGGGGCGGCGGACACAGTACAGAGGGTTCTGCGATGAAAACAAGGGCGGACAAACCCTCGCCGCCGGCAGAGATCCAAAGGAGACGGGGGAGAAAAGAGGTGTAGAGCTCAGAAACATCGAGTTCTAGAGACTGTGAACCAGCGGCGGAGCAGCAACTAGCGTAGGAGACGAGAGAGAAGCCGGGGTAATCGTAGATGTCGGAAAAAACGGGCTAAGAAACACCGTGGAACCATTCGTTGTGGGCTGGACGGTATTCTGTGAAAAATGAGGGGGCTGCGACGTCATGAGCAATGCCGGAGAAGGGGAGCCGATTGAAGGAAATGTCGTCCAGAATGTTTGGAGAAATGGCTGCTGTGTATGCGCACAAAGCGGCGGTGCGGCATCCGTAGAAGGTGGCAGGAGATCAGCGACGCCGGGAGCAAGTGGGACTGACCAAGGCAGTGGCTGGAGCATCTGTGGTTACGTGGGCACTGGCGGGGCATCGGGCGGATGCTGCCGAGGGAGAAACACCATGGAGGGTAGCGACGGCGGATCGATGGGCGACCGGTGACGTTCATGCCTTTATAGCCCTGTTTGTTTGAAATCCATGGTAAAGCAGTTTAGTGACCATGGATTAATGGCGGCGAGGGTTTTTTCTCCAATTTTACTTCTCCTCGTAAAAGTATTGCTCTATTTTCTTGAAATATAAAATAGTTATCGAGAAATCATTAACAATTACAAGAACATACCTTTTACCTCCAAGGCTCTCCACTTCAAGTGGTCCCATGAGGTCCATGTGCATGAGTTCAAAGCAATTTGACGTGGTGAGGCACTGTAGACGTGGGTGTGGCACCCTGACTTGTTTCCCCTTTTGGTATGCTTCACAAACTGGAATGATCTTCGTGTTGAGCTTCGGTAAACCATTTACAGCTTCTTTCTTCACCAGCCTTTCCAACATCTTGTAATTGACGTGTCTGAGCTTTTGATGCCATACCTCGGCATTGCTCAATTGAGACAGCTTACAGAATACATCACCATTAATTTGATAACAATTACCGGAGGTCCTTTAGCCAGTGAGAATGCAAGCATTTCCTTCATCGTAGACTTCACACTTCTCTCGTGTGAACTTAACACTGAAACCACCATCACACAACTGACTAATACTGATAAAGTTAGCCGTCAGTCCTTCAAAAAGTAACACATTTTTGAGCTTTACAATTCCTGGAACATGGAGAGTTCCTTGGACAATGATCTGACTGTTTACACCTCCACCATATTTCACTTTTCCTCATTGGAATTTAACAATGTTTGAGAAGAGGTCTTCAGATCCGGTCATGTGTTTGGAGCATCCACTGTCAAAACACCATGCTCCTGGAATGTGAGATTTCAGAGAGGTATAGATCATGTTTCAGTCGATCTCATCCTTTTTCACTCAGACTTGTTTGACCTTGGTGTTGGTTTTGGTGTTAGTAACATGTAAAATGTCACGGGACTCAGCAGGCTGCCTTGTCCTCTGAAACTGATTTTTCTTGCCCACTTTCTTCCAGCAGAAAGGACGAATATGACTAGGGTCGCCACAGTGATGACAGATATACTGCCTTCTTCTATTTTTGTGACGCTTGGTCGTCTTCAATTTTTGATTAGCTTGTTGCAGTTGCTGTTCAAGCTTGTAGCCAATCCCGTGCTTCAACGACTCTGGGAATGTCATTCCCAGAATTTCATCTAGCTTTGTCATTCCCTTGTTGAGATTTGAGAGAGTATCTTGAACATTCTTTAAATCGGCCTTCACTCGTTCTAATTCCAAGTCTTGTGAGAACTGATTCCAGATGAATAATTATATTCAATTGATCATCATTCTCATGAGTTAGCTTCTCAACCTTGATCATGATAGCTTTCACTTTTAGAACTTGATTTTCCCAATTGGCAAACAGTTCGTCATACTCCATGCACAATTTCTCATACTTGTCAATCATCTCTACAACCTCTGCATTCAGACACAAGGTGTTGGTATTGATGTTATTAACACGAATGTCGTCATCCCAGACAACATTCACAAACAGTACAGGAACTGACTTAGATGAGTCAGAGTCACTTCCATCTTCATCATACTCCTTTGCAATCAAGTTATTTTTCCTCAATGTGTTAGCTCATTCATTTTTGTAGTGCCCCCAACCTTTGCACTCGTGACATTTGAAATTCACTGAGAGGTTTAGGGGAATTTGATGTCTTGGACTCAGAAGGTGAGGGCTGAAAATTAAAAAGCTTTCGTCCAGAAGATTTTAGAGGTGGTGTCTCCGTCTTGAACTTTGGAAATGTCCCTCCAATGTTGTTTTTTCTTCTCAAATGTCTGTTGAACTTCTGATTGATCAGAGACACTTCTTCCTCTCCAAGGGTGGTATTTTCGATTTTATCTAACAATTCTCTCTAATCAATAACTTCATTGTCATCACCGAGTTAACATCTGAAGTAAGGGCTACATTCTTATCTTTCGAGTTGGAAATAATATGTTCTATCTCGAACGTTTTGAGTGATCCAACCAAGTCATCAAAGTCTAGGTTATCAGTATCATTTCATTCTTCAATGGCAACTACTTTAACGCTAAACTTCTTTGAAATAGATTTGAGTAATTATCCAACAAGGCGCAAATTGGACATGGCCTCGCCAAGTTCTCCGCACTCATTTGCGATGTCCGAAAGTCTCATGGCATAGTCCATGATGGACTCCTTTTCATCCATCCTCATGGATTCGAATGTGGTAATCAGCATTTTCAAACGAGATTTCTTCACACTCTGGGTTCCTTTGCATACCCTTTGCAGTGCGTCCCACGCATCTTTCGCAGACTCGCACTTTTTTATTACCTTGTAGTAGTTTGAGTCGACATAACCACACAGAGTGTTAATAGTTTTGGAGTTCCAGTTGGACAGGGCTATTTCATAAGCCGTCCTGTCTTCTTCTTTCTTGATTAAGGTGTCACCATCTTGATCAGTGACACGTGGCTTTTGCCATCCAACAAGAATGGTTCTCCAAGCTCGTTCGTCGATATTCTTGATATGCCACCGCATCATTTGCTTCCAGAGAGAGTAATTCTCTCCATTGAGGATTGGAGGTTGCGGATCCCCCTGAGCGACCATAACGTCAATGAACTACAAAACAAGGACCGAAATACTTAGTGTCAAGTACCCTGATATGGTACCAATTGTAGTTTTGTAGATCTATGATTTTGAAAACTAATGTTAAGTTTCGTGTTAACTATCACCAGAACTAATATCAATCAGTTTGTAAAGTATGAACTCTAAGACACAACAGATGTTATGATTAATGTTATAACACAAATAATAACATCAAACAGAGTACGAATAAAACAGCAGCAAAATAAAAGAGATTAAATAAATTCAATTTAACTTTAGTCCGTAAGAAAACGTGCTTACGAACTTGGGTGTACAAACCCGAAAACTATATTACTTATTTGTTGTTCAAGATCAATTACAAAATAGCAAAGTAATATATGAAAAATAATTGCATCAACTCTTGATACAAAAATACTTGTCACTACACTTGAGATGATTTTCTCCATTGGCCACGCAACTTTGAAGATCTCCTTATGCTGAATCGTAGCTCCAAGTCAATCTCTTGCTTGTATTCTGCTTCTTGGAAAACCGTCTTGCTTGCTTCGTTTTTCTTTTAAAAGTTGTGCGTATTTGCGTCGTTGTCTTCTCCTTAAATAATCAAGACTCCTAGTCTTGATAAACAAGTTAGACAAAAACTAAGGAAACTAAATAAAGTCCTAAACTCCACTTAGGAAACAAATCTAGAGTCCTAATTTATTCTAAGTAAGGGTAAAATTGAATAGTAAGGGTATTGTGGTATATTCATATCATAACTTTGGACTATTAGATAAAAAATAGGTAGTATTTAACTTAAAATTAAATGTAGCATTAATTGACAAATGGACCTCCACTTGAAGGTATATTTTACCATTTCCCCTTAATGATCCAATATTGATAACTTGGAAGCAATTATTTGCAAGAATTGTGGGAGGTGTTGGACGTAGAGCAGTAGAGGAAGTTATCTCTGGGGAATCAGATATAACTACTGGTGCAGCTGGAGACTTGCAACAAATAACTCAGATTGCAAGACATGTGAGTTGTTTTTAATGATAGTTTTGGAATTTAAAATATAAATAAAGTGGTAATTACAAAATCTCATGTGATATTTGACTTAATTACGGAAAACCACTTTTACAATGATTGAGGTTTTGCCTAGCATTAAGGTGTCATTATTGGATAAAATCATGTGACTTGGTTATTTAATGAGTGATGATTATAAACCTGGATAGGATATATATGAATTCATTAGTTTCTATCTATCTTTGCTCTTATACTAATATATTAATTTACACGAGGAGTTGTATTGTTTTAAACTATGCTCTGTCGTTTAAGCAATCTGCACTTGTCTTAAGTGCTTCTTGATGATTTTAGTATACATTTGAATTGAAAAAAGTAGAAGTATGGAAGCAATCTATGATTAAAATTCATGCTCAGTTAATTGATTATTGTAAGATTAGTAGGTTTATAATTTTAAAAATAAGTCTCAAATTCACGATGTTGTTAATCAATGTTAACAATACCAAGTAACAACATCGACTAGAGTAATGTAAATTTATGCAGCGGAAATTAAAATACGAGAACACGATTTAACAAATTCAGTTCACAAGTAAATACTTGTGAACTTGGGTGTATAAACCCGAAAACTATATTACTTTCACTTTACGTTCAATACAAAATATAAAGTAATATATGAAAACTAAATATCAAGAAACTTGATACTAAATACTTGTTGCCGGAATGGCAAGATCTCTTCCGTCGGTCACGCAACTTCAAAGATCTTATTTCTCACGAACGTTGGCTCCAAGTAGTTTTCTTCTTCGTGTTCTTCTTCTCTCGTGCATCGTCTTACGTCTTGCCTTGCGCCTTCAAGAGACCCGTGCGTCAATCCTCTAAAAATCGTAAGTCCAAGCTTTAGGATTTCTAATGTCTTAAATAGACAATTCTAAAATTCTAAATTTGGTAAATACCTAAAAATAAATTCTAAACACAATTTAGAAATAATTAAAGTCTTGTGCATAAACTTGGAAACATAATATTGTCCTATATCTAGTTTCCTAACTTATTTTGTACCCAAGAAAGGCAAATAACAAAATAGGAATTATTGCCAAGAATAAATTCCTCAACAATCTCCCCCTTTTGCCTTTTTGGACAAAACACTAAGACGCAAACACAAATGAAAAAAAACTAACTCCCCCTAAGATAGAAAACTCCCCCTAAACAAAACACCCAATGTTGTTAACACTCAAACCAACATTACAAACGAATATTGTTCAAAATAACCATCACTTCACAAAACAAACAGAGTAAAGGAACTTAATGACTTCGAATCCTCTTTGWCCGTCGAGGAGATGTCGAAGTTCCTTCACCACTCTTCTTCCTCTTCTTCTTCTCCCTCAGTTTCATCATCTTCTTCAAAGCCTTGTTGCGCGCTCGAATTCGCTTACGTCTCTTCTCTTGAGCAAGGCTTGCCAAGGCTTCGGCAGCAGCAGTATCATCTCCATCGGCAACATCTTCTGCATCAACATCAACATTTTCTCCCCCTATGTCCTCTCCAACGTCCTCTCCCCCTTTTTGACCAGAAAGGGAAAGGGCCTCCAACAGTGAGCAACGAAGTGCTTGCAGCTTAGAAATCTGCAAGTCAATGGAAGCAACATGCGCACGCAGGAGCTGCGCAGAAATGCGGACCATGTTGGGATCGTCCTTCCCAACATCACTATCAACAACAGCAGGAACTGGAGCCTGCCAAGGCAAATCGATCACCCTCGCACCAGTAGTGTGTTGGCCTCGAAAAGCAAACCAATCTGCATCACCAGTGAGCACATCATCTGGGAGAAGCGTCAGACCTTGGTTCTTCAATAAGCTGAAAATAAGAGAGGGAAAACACAACGAGGCAGCAGACCTTGATGTGGCAAATTTAGTAACAATATCAAAAACATGATGCCCGAAACTGAACTTTACACCCTTCCCAAGTTTAAATAAAAACAGGGCCTGAGGCCGAGTAACAACCGTAGTGTTCTTGGAAGGGACCCAGTTGCAAAGAGCCACTTTGTGCAAAATAGAATACAAAGACGAGAGCCTAGTGCTCGGCAGTTGCTCAAACCAAGAATGCACCATACCACCAGATAAAAAAGACACAACCTCATCCATATCATCCACAGCAAAATTACCCCGATGTGAAGTGGTGCCAAATAAATCATAAATTAAGTCAGGGGTGAAGGCAAACACTTTACCACGCAGAAAAACTTTCCCATAGTTCACAGAGCTTAAATCAACAAACGAGGGCAGCATATTTGCATAGAACTCAAGAACTATGTCTCAACAAATGGAACGGCGGTAGAAACTGTGGAATACATACCATGAAATCGGAGGTAGGCTATCAGGTTGTGGCGCTCAAACAAATCAATCGGCACTTTTCTCTCAGCAATCATATGGCGAGTTTGATAAATATCAAATAACTCAGCAGCCTCAGCGGTTAAAAATTTCTCTGAAAAGGGCTCCATGTCCTCAATCTCGGGTGTAGGAGTAGCAGTGCCAGATGAGGACTGGGAGTGATCACAGGCAGCCGAGGAGGACTGCGTGGAATTATGAGATGGAATGGGAACAGATGCAGTGCGGGAGGACGAGACAGACTTTGAGCGACTCAATGTTGGTAAGGGGCTACCAACATGACTAACAACATCATCCTTTGCAGCTGCCTTCTTTTTCTTCCTGTATCAAACTCAGGTGATGCACCACGAATTGGAGACGGCGGGGGAACATCAGCAGGCGACTTGGCGGAACTAGTAACTTCGCCGGTGATAAAATCCAGCACAGTATATGGAGGCGAAGAGTACTCAGTAGCAGATGACTTGGGAGAGACTTTGACCTTTGCCTGGCTGGGAGAGACAGTGTCTTTCGTCAGGCCGGGTCTCCTGTCGGCTTTACGTACAAGCTGCTTGCGGCGAGTAAACCCCTTCTTCTCCGGCAAACTGGGAGCAGAAGCTGACGGCGGCACATCTCCGGCAATCGGAGCAGAGGGCTCAAAATCATGATAATCGGGATCAGACTCCACAACAACATCCTCCTGGAGGTTCATGTGTTCAATCGGCACGTGGCGACGCGGACCTGCCTTGCTCTTTGGGACCGCGGGCGGCACAACGCCGGGCGGTATGTTGCGCAAATGCCTGGACCGCTTCAAGGTAGGATTCCCTACGCGTCCAAAGGTCTCAGCCACAAAAGCTAAATTAGGGGGGTTATCGACGTCAATTTTGTTCCCGGGCTGTCCAGGGAACACTTGAGCAACCGGCGTAGCATCGACCGGCGATGGAACAGGCACGGAAGCGAGAGAATCAGGCGCATGCAATTGAGGCGGCGATGTTGATAGTGGTGGGTTGGATGAACTACCACCACCAATCTCTTCACGTATATCAAGGCCACCCATCTTTGGATATGGCAACGGAATCTGTTCGCCGGACCGGCGAACCTCTTCAGGCAGTTCTGGGACAAACGAGGACGGCAGCGGCGAATTGGTCATCCTGCACAAACTCACAAAAACACACAGCCAAGAACCAAAATAATCGAGAGAATTGGAGAGGGATAAGGATTCTAGGAGTTGTAATCTGAAAGGGTTTGCAATTGTGAGCCGACGGTAAAAAGCAAATCAGCTTTTTATCCTTCCAAAAGATGACCGTTGCCCACAAGGAGAGAGAAGGTAAATATATGGAAAACCCCCAAAAAATCACCGGCCGATTTTTGTCTTATAAAACACGATTTTTGTTTCCAAAAAAAATAAAGCCACTCCTCCTAGAATTAGACTACGTGATCACACAAGTTAACCCTCTAACTCTTTCCATAAACTCTTTTTTCTTTTTAATAAAAAAATTATATGACTTAATCTACAAAATAGGCCAAAAAACAAAGCTAATTTTAATGAACCATCAGCACAGTTTTACCTATCTTGTGCAATGTTACTTTTCACTCACCAAATTCATCCCGTTATTACCTGTCCAGCCGTCCGATTATAACTCCACTGAAACACTTGGTTAGCTCAATTCAAAATAAAATTAAGAGATTTCAAGCAAGACAAAAATACAAGAAACATAACGCACAGTAAGATGGCATCTTCACAAAGTATGAATGTCCTACGGGATGCCTAAAAATCATGACCTAAAAGGTTAAAACAGAACACATAATGATTTCAGTGTTTTGATCCAATGTTGCTTTTTATTACTAACAACATTATAAACCAACATTGCCCCAGGTGAAGTCAATGGAAACTTACCCCTTAACCCAAGTTAATTACTACGTCAAAATCTCTCAAGAAGGCGAATTTTAAAGATTGGAGCATTTTGAGTCCAGATTTTCTTCATCCTTGAAGGGATTTAAATCTTTTAATCTTCAGCAATTATTGTTAAACGCTTCTTGTTTTTGGACCTGGGAGAAAACCAGTTTCTGCGGGCAAGTCCCACAATCACCTAATTTTGAAGATGTTGGTTCTTTTTGTCATTACTTTTATTGCAACAGAGGACCTTATTGCACTTTCAACCAAACTCAATGCATTAGTAAAATGTATGAAAAGAAAGATAAAAATGCATGCAAAATAATACAGATGTTGTGACTGATGTTGATAAGTAGTGTCATAACACCACAAACCAACATTGGTTAGACAATGCACATACCGAGATCTCTTCTCAAACGAGAGAAGGTCTCGTAATCTAATACCTTCGTGAAGATGTCAGCCAGCTGATTTTCAGTTCCAATATGTTCAAGGCTAATAATCTTCCTCTCAACTAGGTCTCGAATAAAGTGGTACCTTATGTCAATGTGTTTGATTCGAGAGTGCTGGACTGGATTTTTGGAGATGTCAATGGCACTGGAATTATCACACAACACCGTCAAGATACTACTGTGCAGACCGTAGTCTTCAATCATTTGGTTCATCCACAGTAATTGTGTGCACGCACTTCCAGCTGCAATGTACTCGGCTTCAGCTGTAGAAAGAGAAATACAATTTTGCTTTTTGCTGTACCAAGAAATTAGATTATTACCCAAAAAAAAAACATCCTCCAGTAGTACTCTTCCTATGTACTACATCTCCAGCCCAATCCGAATCAGTGAATCCTAAAAGTTCAGTAACAGTATCTTTCGTGTACTATACACCTAGTTCAGTTGTACCAGCAATGTACCTAATAATTCGTTTAACCGCTTTCGAGTGTAACTCTTTTGGATTAGACTGATATCTAGCACATAAGCACACACTATACATAATATCGGGTCTACTTGCTGTCAAATACAACAAACTTCCTATCATACTCCTGTACATGGTGTTATCAACACCCTTACCAACATCGTCTCTGGTCAGCTTTACAGTTTTGCCCAACGGCGTTTTCTTAACAGTTTCACCCTCTAACCCAAACTTCTTGACTAAGTTCTTTGCATATTTAGTCTGGGAAAGAAAAATACCGTCATCAATCTGTTTAATTTGTAAACCAAGGAAGTACGAGAGGTTACCTTCCATGCTCATTTCGAATGTATCAGACATTCGAGTGACAAACTCCTTGACCATCTGCTCGTTAGTGGATCCAAAAATAATATCGTCTACATAAATTTGGACAATTAAGATGTGCTTGTTGGATTTAAGAAGAAACAAAGTTTTATCAACTGCCCCTCGTCTAAAGTTCAAATAAAGCAAATGTTGAGTTAGCCTTTCATACCAAGTTCTAGGAGCTTGTTTTAAACCATAAAGTGCCTTTTTCAATTTTAAAACACAATCAGGTTTTTGGGGATCCACAAATCCTTTAGGCTGCTCAACATATACTTCTTCACTTAAGACCCCATTCAAAAACGCACTCTTAATGTCCATTTGATGTAACGAAATTTTCATATGACAAGCAACAGAAAGCAAAAGTCTTACCGACTCAATTCGAGCAACAGGGGCAAAAGTCTCATCAAAATCAATACCTTCAATTTTCGTATACCCTTGTGCGACAAGTCGAGCTTTATTCCTCACAATGTTTCCTGCTTCATCAGTCTTGTTCTTGAATATCCACTTGGTCCCCGTCATGTGAGCATTTCCTGGCCGTGGAACAAGATCCCACACATCATTCTTGGAGAATTGGTCCAGCTCCTCTTGCATAGCCCGTATCCAGAACTCATCCTTGAGTGCATCCTCCACGCGCTTGGGTTCTATTTCAGAAAGGTACAAAGACTCACGAATCTTAGGACAATTAGTAGACAAACATACATACCTGACCATTTCCTTGAAATTTATTTGTCTTCGTCTTGTACTTCTTTCATCCATATCACCAATGATTTGGCCCACGGGATGGTTTTTCTGGATTCTGGATGGAATATCCCTCTAATGAAGATCAATGGGATTTGCTGGATCTTCTTCCTCTGAATCAGAATCAGATTCTGCAATTTGGCTCGATGTTGGTACTGATGTTGGTATCACAGTATCAACATGGTTATCAACATCACTTAAATCTCTGAGTTCAGCAGCTGCATCTTTGTTCTCAATACCTGCACCATCAACTGAAGTAGGAGTAACACTGCCCTGAGGGTTTTGATCATAAACCAGATCATCATCCTCGACAGGCTTGACTCTACTTGTTAGATCATCAAACTTGACATTTACTGACTCAAACATACTTCGAGTTCGAAGGTTAAACAACCTATATGCATGACTATTTTGAGAATAGCCCATAAAGATGCAGTTATCACTCTTTGAGTCAAGTTTAGCAAGATGATTTCTGTCGTTAAGCACATAGCAAACACATCCAAACACATGAAAYTAGCTCAAGTTTGGTTTCTTCCCAATCAACAATTCGTAGGGAGTTGCACATGAKCCTGGTCTAAAATAAGCCCTATTCGTGATATGACATGCAGTGTTCATTGCTTCAACCCAAAATCGTTTAGCTATCCCATTAGAAATGAGCATAGTTCTAGTCATCTCTGCTAGAGTTCTATTCTTACCATCCTTTGCTGACTCACAATTTTTGATGATTCGATAGTAGCTTGCATCTACATAGCCACACAAGGCGTTGATGCATTTAGAGTTCCAATTTGCAGCAGCTGCTTCATCAGCAGTCCAATCTTCCTCTTTCTTGGGAATGGCATCGCCCTCGCCATCCGTGACACGTGGCTTTTCCCATCCAACAAGGACGGTCTTCCAAACACGTTCATCCATGCTCTTCAAGTGCCACCTCATCCTCTGTTTCCAGAGAGAGTAATTCTCACCATTAAGGATTAAAGTCCTCGGGTTGCCTTGAGCATCCATAGCACCTAAAAAATAAGGATCAATACTTAAAAGGTTAAGTAACCCGCTCTAGATGCCAATTGTAAGATTAGTAGGTCTATGGTTTTAAAAATAAGTCTCAGATTCACGATGTTGTTAATCAATGTTAACAACACCAGTTAACAATATCGACCAGAGTAACGTAAATTTATGCAGCGGAAATTAAAATACGAGAACACGATTTAACAAATTCAGTTCACAAGTAAATACTTGTGAACTTGGGTATAC
>BMAC01000163.1:584995-609654 GCA_014905375.1 Phtheirospermum japonicum
CATCCTTTGCTGACTCACAATTTTTGATGATTCGATAGTAGCTTGCATCTACATAGCCACACAAGGCGTTGATGCATTTAGAGTTCCAATTTGCAGCAGCTGCTTCATCAGCAGTCCAATCTTCCTCTTTCTTGGGAATGGCATCGCCCTCGCCATCCGTGACACGTGGCTTTTCCCATCCAACAAGGACGGTCTTCCAAACACGTTCATCCATGCTCTTCAAGTGCCACCTCATCCTCTGTTTCCAGAGAGAGTAATTCTCACCATTAAGGATTAAAGTCCTCGGGTTGCCTTGAGCATCCATAGCACCTAAAAAATAAGGATCAATACTTAAAAGGTTAAGTAACCCGCTCTAGATGCCAATTGTAAGATTAGTAGGTCTATGGTTTTAAAAATAAGTCTCAGATTCACGATGTTGTTAATCAATGTTAACAACACCAGTTAACAATATCGACCAGAGTAACGTAAATTTATGCAGCGGAAATTAAAATACGAGAACACGATTTAACAAATTCAGTTCACAAGTAAATACTTGTGAACTTGGGTATACAAACCCGAAAACTATATTACTTTCACTTTACGTTCAATACAAAATATAAAGTAATATATGAAAACTAAATATCAAGAAACTTGATACTAAATACTTGTTGCCGGAATGACAAGATCTCTTCCGTCGGTCACGCAACTTCAAAGATCTTGTTTCTCACGAACGTTGGCTCCAAGTAGTTTTCTTCTTCGTGTTCTTCTTCTCTTGTGCGTCGTCTTGCGTCTTGCCTTGCGCCTTCAAGAGATCCGTGCGCCAATCCTCTAAAAACCGTAAGTCCAAGTTTTAGGATTTCTAATGTCTTAAATAGACAATTCTAAGATCCTAAACTTGGTAAATACCTAGAAACAAATCCTAAACACAATCTAGAAATAATTAAAGTCTTGTGCATAAACTTGGAAACATAATATTGTCCTATATCTAGTTTCTAACTTATTTTGTGCCCAAGAAAGGCAAATAACAAAATAGGAATTATTGCCAAGAATAAATTCCTCAACATTAATCAATTATTGCTTGATCAAGATGATGTCTTTTATCAAGTCGTGGGCAAGGACTGACTGGTAATTGTGTTTTGACGTTGTTCTGCATAGCAAATTCTATGTTAATTAATCTACAATGGACTCTTACTACTATTACTATTACCTTATGATTAAACTAACAGTCCCAAAAAAGATTTGTTTTCTTTTTGTATCGTTGCTGTCAAATCTCAAATTCTTGATGTTTTTTTTTTTTCTTTTTTAGGAATAATATAATTATCCCATTCCTACGATTTGAGGAGTTACATTCTGGTGTGCATCATTTTTCTTCACATGCTCTAATGAAGGCCTTCACTAGACAAAGCTTCAAAAGAAGTCTTGCACAACATTTTTCATGTGGTATGTTTGGTGCCCAATTTCATATTCGTATTCATACCCATCTCTTTTTGTATTATATTTATTGTACAAGTATGTTTGGTGCCTTTATACTATAATATGACTTTTACTGAGCGATTCATTTATATTTAATTCTGAAAGAATCTTAGGCATAACTTTATTGTTAGTTTTGTTTCTGTCGTGCTTCCGATTTTACATTGCTTATATCAACAAATTAGTACATGTTAGGTTTAACTATGAAAAATCTCATTGAGATTTAGTCTAATTAAAAAAAAAAAATTTCAATTACAGTTTCTCTTTTGCATATTTCTTTCAAAGTATTTCTGTTGTAATCGAGATGGCCGACAAAGAGATTTCCGATGGAGCGATGAACACTACGAATGGAGATGGTGAGTCAACTAGCAAGATTTCTTAGGTAGAGGTTGAGGATAAAGTCGATGAGTTAGCTCTGGACGAGCCCCTAGGTAATTTCATGGATACTCCATTTTGCCTAAGCTTATCTTGACATAGCCAAAAAAAAAAAGAGTTCTAGAATTGAATCAACTGCCTGTTTATTGTACTATCTAATTCAGCCTTCTCAAATATGTGTTTAGATACAAGCTTTCTATTTAATTATGAGATAGCCCAATCTAAAAATGTTCATAAGATATTGGATTTAATTGCAAGTGCATTGATTCTATGATTTATTTTCTTCTTAATTTTATAATTTCTCATTGATGATTAGTCTGTTATATTCATTTTACTAGGGTGACTGTATTTGTGCTCGTAATATCTCATTTTCTTTCTTATGATCTTTTTCTTGTTTGGTATTATGGGAATTTAAAATTTTTATTTCTTGCTAGTGATGATGTTTGTGTATGTTCCATCACATGGTATATGATATTTCTGAATAGTAAAAATACTATAGCATTTTATATTTTACCAAAATATTTTAAGAATTCTTTTTTTTTTCCTGATTGAAAATACTTTGAATGATTTTCTTTTTAATTTCAGTATAATCTTGGTTGACATATTATGGTTTTAAGTGTCATCTGGCTGGTGAGTGATGAGCCGTTTTGTAGTTTATTTATTAATGATTGTTGTGTGATTCAACTTGGGTAATTAATCTTTTTTCTAAAGTTATATTTGAGTTAAAAATGGGTATTCTAGTTGTCCTACTCTTGTTTACATTTGTCATCTGGCTGATGACCCTTTTGTAGTTTATTTATTATTATTAATTGTTGTTGAATTAACCATGGTAAATGGTATTTATTTAGTGTAAAATGATAAATTCCTAAGTTCTTTCTTAATATTTTATTGTATCATCTTTTTTGCTTTAAAAACTATAATATTTTGAAGATAAGTTTCACATTGCATGTGTTTAATCTCCAAAAATATCTTTTGTGTTGCCTATCTAGTCCTATTTGATTGATTGTTAATCTTGAGTATATTTTGTTCTTTAGGAGTGACATTTCATCGTGGAGTTAATTGTGGAGATTATACATCATTTCCTGCCAAAGTCAGTTGCCGCAACGACAATGCTATTCTGCTTGATATCAAACGTCTTTTGAATTTGTCTCAGTTGGAGATGTTTCATAACACGTGTTTTGGAAAGTTCTTATAATTCTTGGATAACGCCTTACGTGTGCATTGTACCATCATGCAAATGATAAGTTGAATGTATTTGTGCATGAGGATAAATCCCTTGTCTTGATAAGAGAAGCAACTCGTATAAAGTTGTTCGAGCACTCGAAATCATGAATTTACATTCATTTTTGACAATATTATGTAAACAATTTATATTTTGGCAGAGTTAAGGTTGATTCATGATTGGTGTTATATTTCTGTTGACATATGGTCTATTTATGAGTTATTTTATATTTTGATAGTATTACAGTTGATTTATGTGTTATGTTATATTTTTTGTTGATTTATGAGTTATTTTACATATTGTTTATTAGGTGGGATGGTACAAATAATCAGTGTTTTCTTTTGAAAAAACTCATATTAAACCACATCGGTTCTCAAGAAGCTGATGTCAGGCATTCAACATTGTTTTTTTAGACTTTTAACGTCGATTTTTGAACCAATGTAATAGCCACCGATGTAGATCTTTACATCGGTTTTACTAAAATTGATGTGACTTTTAACATCGGTGGGTATTACATCGGTTCAAATTCGATGTTAAAAGTCCAAAACAAACCGATGTTAAATCCCCTGTTTGTAGTAGTGGTAGTATAAAAACTAAGTTGAGTTTCCATAAGAGTCTTTTGATGTTATGATATGTTTGACTTAAACGTGTGTGTATGTTATAAAAGTAAAATAAATTGTTAATTGTAGCTTAAATTATGGCTGATAATTCGTTTAATCAGGAAAGTATCTATGAAATTCAACTTCAATGAATATTTTATTTATGAAAACATTAGTAAGATTTAAGGGATACATATATATGATTATGAGTATTTTCATATTCTATATTGAATCAAGGTTATGTAGTAGTTCATATTCATTATGACATTTATTTAGATAATTTACATAATTGTAGGGTGTAAATGTGTTCTATTACAAAATCTGACAATATTAAATCATATAATATCGTTTAACATGATATTAAAGAAATGAATTCAAGTTTAAGCAAGAATTCTACAATATTCCAATTAGAAATATTATTAATATGCAATATTGCTACACATGTTCCCTAAATATCATAGAAATATTATTAAATATTCAAAATTGCGAAATATGGTTTAAAATTGCTACCTATGTTTCCATTCAAACAATATTCCATTTAAGATGTTTTCTAAAACTTATGAGTTTAATTCATATCATTAAATTAATTATAATATTATGTTATATGGTTCTATCTTGTATAATAACTATTTGGTTGTATATAATTATGAAAATTATGCGAAAATATTCAAATATCTTTAGGTTTGGATAAAATAAAAGATTAGTATTTATATTGGATATTTATTATGTCAAGATTCTAATAATCATCTCTCTAAATCAAATATGGATTGATTACATTATATCAAAATAATTGTTAAATATAAAACTGCACGCAACCTTGTTATGTTATCAAAATCAAATCTTTATGATAATGAAACACTTAAAAATTATTAAAATTAAAAGAAAACCATGAAACCAAAATATAAGAAACATAAAAAAGTATAAAACAATTGCAAAAAATGCAAATGAAAAACTCCGCCCGGAGACATCGATCCACGAAATTCTGCAAAATTTAAGAGAGATACCAAAAATAGCGAAAGAATTAAACACATAAATCTGATGAACAATAACGAAAAAATTTGATAAATACAAAAATAGCAAAAAAAATAAAAAAAATCAAACTAATGATTCACGAGATTTTAGAGGAATTGGGAAAACCTGAATCCAAAATCTAATACCTCGGTGTTGTATGTATGTATGTAAATATTCAGTAATTTGATCCAACCTTAATGAATCCATAAAAGCTGGACGGACTGTGCTCAAAGAAATTCTGCAATAATAATTTATTTAATAAAAATTACCGAATTAAAAAGAATCATGAACCAAATATAAGAAACCTAAAAAAATATAAAACAATTGCAAAAAAATATGCAAAATGAGGAGTTCTTCCCGGAGACATCGATCCAAGGAATTTTGCAAATTTTAAGAGAGAAACCAAAAAATAGCGAAAGAACTAAACACATAAATCTGATGAACAACAAAAAAAATTGGATAACACAAAATAGCGAGAAAAAAAACCCAAACTGGTGAGAAATTTGTTCGAAAAAAAAAATTGAGGTGATATGCGATTGGGAGGAAGTATAAAATCTGATAATGCGGGAATGGAAAAAAAAATGGAAAAAGAGAGGGGATAAGTCAATTCCTTTTCCATAATTTATGTGGAATTTTGGATTTATGTTTGGTAAAGGGAGACTTATGCGAAAACAAATTACGGGCCAAAAAAAGAAAGAACGAGAACTCACTTATTTTTTCAAGATTTAACCCACTTTTGTTTTTTAGAATTATTTCACTCTCCTGCCAAACTCCCCATTTATATATATATATATATATATATATATATATATATATATATATATATATATATATAAATATTACGGTTCTTCTATAGAATCAGATAGGGCTCCATTATGGAACTCTATAAATGACATGACATTCATCTGAGCCCTTAATCATTTTTTTTTCTTTTTATTTTTCCTTTCTTTTTTTATAAATGCAAGGTGAGTTAAATGCCATGTGCTATATAGGGCTCCGTAATGGAGCCCTACCTGATTCTTTAGAAAAATTCATAAATATCACGATTTTTCTATAGAACCAGATAGGGCTCCATTATGGGACCGTAGTTAGCATCACGACGCACCATATTTAGCAAGCTCGCACACACACATTAGCGATATTACACAATCACCAATGCCATCAAGTGTTCCAAATAGCTGACTTTGCATGTTGTTTTTAGCAGAATGACTATCAGTATTTAGCAACATGAGCCTACGTTATATTATCGATCCACTTATAAATCTTCTAGTGATCTTGGTGTGCACATTCAGATATCACCTGAGATATCTAAATAGCATCTTGTAGGTATAAATATATCATATAAATCACAGTTGACAAATACATGATAGTCGACAAGAATATATGCACAACTTAAACTGATACCAAACATTGGTAATGCGAAAACTAGAATAACATTACAAAAACTGTCATGTTTTCATAAGTACATTAAAAAAGTTATCATCGCGACACCATTGTAGCTAGCACGCCGTCTTTGATTATTCTCAGTAACGCCTTCATTAAACCACTGTCATGCACCGCGTTACCCTGCTTCCATTTATGTGAATCATCCACTTGCCATAAATTCTCCTTCCATTTTGCATCCTTCCTCTTGCACACTGCATTTATTTATTGGGGATACATTAATTAGCCACCACTATTGTGGAAAATGTAAACAATACAAGAAAAACTGAACAGACATTCACAACCATTACCCTGGTGATCAAATAGACCTTACAATATGTTAAGCAAAACATGTATCTTAAACCAAAATCACTCAACAGGTAAATTAGCTTATTACAGAAAACTTTTAAATTAGCAGAATCTAGAATTGGAACAAGAAAATTAGAATGGGACTATGACAAAAACTCACAGATATATATACTAAAAATTTTTAGCAACACTTTACTTGACTAGCATCACTGGCAATAAAATTCGCAAGCTACATAATAAAATAAAACTTAAATAGCATAACTGAACATCGAAATTTTCAAACTTCAATGATGCCGCAACTTACTGATATATCAAAAATTACAGAAAAATGGAATTTTTTCTAACTACCATGTAACCTATGAACCTAGAGATTATAAGCCCAGAAAGAATAATACAAGCTTACATTTATTGCAATAACTATTTGCTTTAATAACATAATGGAGTGAGTAGATTAACACTGCTTAAATTAAAATATACACACGAGATAATATTTTAGCATGCTTGGAATCTGATAGTTAGTCCATTGAATTAGTAAACAGTATATTAAAAAATGCTTACAATCTGACAAAAAAACCCTATAATTTATAGCAACAAGTTTTCAATTGACGAGCATCACCGACCAAGCAAATTAGCAAACTACACAATAAAAAGAAATTTAAAAAGCATAACTGAACATGGAATTATCAAACTTCAGTGATTACACACTCATTGATACAACAAAATTTACAGAAAAACGAAAACAAATTAACCTATAAACTTAGAGATTAAGATCCCACATTCACTCTAGAATTTATAGCAGAACTATTTACTTTACTAGCATCTTTGATTAAGTAGATTAGCACTACTTAAAGTTAATTTAAAGGAACTTCATTTGTAAGCAAAATCCTCAACTGTCTGCTACTTTACAGTTATATATGTTTTGTGTTTCCAATCCCACATCTTAATTTTCTTAAGTAGATTTTTTTTTATATCATTACTTGGTCAGATTGGTGTTTGAGACTTTTGATAAAAATTTGAACAATATGGTGACCTTCCATCTACCCCAAGAAAGAACCTAAAGATTATAAGTGGTGATATTTGGTCATTGGTGAATATACTTTATTAAGAAAAAGCCCATTCTGATTACTTTCCTATTACATCTCATTTCTACTATCCATTAGAGAGCAGATAGCTTGTTCCTTTGGTTTTTTTATAAACCATAAGCGCCGGGCTGGGCCAAGTCTGCTTAGATCGGAAGGAATAGCAGGCAGTTCTAACAAAGAAGAATAGCCAAATTAGCTTCACAAGGTTAACATTCTCCCTTTGAAAAAGAACAATACAATCCTAGAATTAATAACAACAACTATTTATTTTAGTAACATCTTCGAGTCAGCAGATTAGCACTGCTTCAGATAAAATAAACACACAAGATAGTATTTTAGTAATATTTGAATTTGAATTACACATTAACATCACTAGTCTATGAAATTAGCAAACATAAGTAAAACCGGATAATCATCAATATATAATATTCTCTAATTTAATAATACAGGAAACCATTTCATAAGCACAAACCAGAAAATCATCTATTCATAAGTACATAGGAGAAAAATAACTAACTGCCAAAATCCAGAACCAGAATAAAATATAAAATTTGATAACAGGCTAAGTAGTGAAAAGATTGTAAACTTCCTGCAAGAGAATTAGTCTGAAATCTGATAACAATCTTACTGCAACCATAAGTATAATAAACTTCTGAGACAAAAGGTAGAACCATGATCTGGACAAGTAAAATAAAACATAAAAAACAAATTATGTACCACAACTCACTTAGAAATGCTAACCAGAATTCCCAAACAAGATGAAATCAATCTATCATTCACACTAAATGCAGAACTTTAAATAAAAATTGAAACTTCCCAATTGCATAAACCTATTCAGCTCATGAATGACAAAGCAATAAAAGCCTAGTCACGAATACGCCAAAAAAATCAAAAATCAAAATCCCAGAAGTGAAAACAAACCTAATTTGGTAAATTCAGTTGAGGCTAGAGCATCAGCGTAGTATATCATTGTAGCGAGCGGGGAAAAGGACATTGTTGAGGCGAATCCAAATCCAAGAGCCCGCGTGAGCTTTAAATCCAAGAGCCCGCGTGAGCTTTGTTCCCATAAAGTCCACAACACCCACTGACCCACTTGATATCCACTAAAAAAATGTAATCACTTTTAAACTCCCTTCCACATTGATTAACTTTCAATGTGAGATACCAAAAAATGCACTTAAGCAACCGTTCAACTTCCAAACATCATTTCCCACTCATCAATAATTGGATTTAAAAATTCAAAATGCTACGATTATCTAAACGACACGTAGATCGAGCCTATACAATTTGTTAATACGAATTTTCGCTGTACCATTAAATTGATTAAATACAATTTACAACAATCCCCTACATGAGTGAGAAACTCCAAAAAATGAAAAACTGAATGCAAATACATAACTCAGTTCTCAACAGACAATAGAGAATAGGGATAGGTGGCTTGTGGTCTTGAACCCTCCTTAGTTAATAACACCGAGCATACCGACGGATTAGTGAACATAATTCTTGAACTATTCCCCTTTGTGTATACTAGACAACAGTATCAACCCACTAAGGTCTCAGAATTCTTCCGTTCTCACGTTTTTGTCCGTTTCTGGCCATGGACAACTTCTTTGGATTCATAAGCATTCAGTAGAAGCGGCCCTCACTTCTTGCTTACATAGGTGATTCTTAAAATCAGCATTCTGTCATACTCTAGTCAAAGACCTGCACAAGAATCATTAAAAATCAGAGATATATTCTCACCACGTGACAGATTAAAAACTCTACTTTTGCCGAGGGGATAGGGTCGTAGAGTTTTACTTACCCAAACTTTTATAGTTTAGTTTTCCCATTGAACCAAGTTTATGGGATCTTCACTCATCATGGTTGGGTTTCCACTACAATCATCTTTAAGATGTGGATTTCACTCCCATTTCTTCAAGCAACTTGTACATCTGATCTCGAGCTATGTTTTTAGTGAATGGATCCGCTAGATTATCTATCGACCTTACGTAGTCAATTGAGATAATCCCACTCGATAACATATGTCTTACGGTGTTATGTCTCCGACGAATATGTCGAGACTTACCGTTATACAAACCACTTCTTGCCCTTCCAATAGCAGCTTGACTATCGCAATGAAACATAACTGGCGGCACGGGTTTCTCCCAACATGGAATATCTTCCAAAAAGTTACGGAGCCATTCTGCTTCTTCATCTTCTTTGTTCAAAGTGATAAACTCAGATTCCATGGTGGATCGGGTTATACATGTCTGTTTGGTGGATCTCCAAGATACAGCTCCTCCCCCTATTACAAACCCATATCCACTTGTTGACATAGAGTCATGTGAGTCGGATATCCAGTTTGCATCACAGTAACCTTCAAGTACCCTGGGGAATCTACCATAATGTAGTCCAAAGTTTAGAGTATACTTTAAGTATCTCAAAACTCTCACAATCGCTTTCCAGTGTTCTCCACTTGGGTTGCTTGTATATCGACTCAATTTGTTTACCGAGCAAGCTAGATCAGGCCTTGTACAGTTAGAAATGTACATCAGACATCCAATGATCCTAGCATAGTCTTTCTGAGCAACAGGGTCACCTCTTTTCTTACTTAAGTGAGCGTCGAGTTCCATAGGTGTCTTTGCTGGAAGACTATCGTGTGAATTAAATTTCTTGATCACTTTCTCAATGTAATGAGGTTGTGATAAGACAATTCCATCTGGAGTTCTTATGATTCTTATGCCAAGAATTATGTCAGCAACTCCAAGATCCTTCATGTCAAAATCCCTTTTTAGCATGAGTTTCGTCTCGTTAATCACTTGTAGGTTGCTACACATGATTAACATGTCATCTACGTAAAGACATACTATAACAAATCTGCCATTAGTATTCTTAATGTAGATACACTTATCACACTCGTTTATCTTGAACCCATTTGACATCATCACTTCGTCAAATTTCAAGTGTCATTGTAAAGGTACTTGTTTCAAGCTATATAAAGACTTAACTAGTTTGCACACCTTTCTTTCTTGTCCATGTTTTACAAAACCTTCAGGTTATTACATATAGATTTCCTCTTCTAAATCGCCATTTAGAAAAGCTATTTTAACATCCATTTGGTGAATCTCAAGATTGTGCAAAGCAGCAATCGCTAGAAGCACCCAGATAGAGGTAATTCTCGTAACATGAGAGTATGTATCAAAGAAATCATAACCCTCCTTCTGGAGAAATCCTTTCACAACCAAACGAGCTTTATACTTATCGATTGATCCATCAGTTCTGAATTTTCATTTCAGAATCCATTTACTTCCTAAAGGTTTACAACTTTCAGGTAAATCAGCCAGAATCCACGTATGGTTCTGCACGATCGAATCGATTTTGCTCTGAATAGCTTCCTTCTAAAACGAACTATCAATCCATGAGAAAACTTCTTTCAGTGAATTTGGTTCTTCATCCAAGAGAAAAACCACATAGTCGGGACTAAAATCCTTAGCAACTTTAGCTCGAGTGCTGCGTCTTGGAGTTAGAGCCTTCGAGTTCTAAACCAGGTCACTTACAAGACTTAGGTTCAACCCCCATAAGTTCTTGATTTGTATTTCCTTCAGTATTACCAGTTTTTGAACTGGAAGCAACTTTATCTTTACAAGGATAGATGTCTTCAAAGAATATTGCCTTCCTTGACTCATGGTAGTTCCGACATTCATGTCCGAAACATCTAACCTATAAATGATAAATCGATAGGCGCTACTATTTAGTGCATAACCAATAAATATGCAATCAACCGTTTTGGGTCCGATTGTCACTTGCTTTAGTAGAGGCACTTCTGCCTTCGCTAAACACCCCCACACTTTGAGGTATTTATAAGAAGTTTTCCTTTCTTTCCACAACTCATAGGGAGTTTCGTCCCTAACTTTAAGTGGAATTTTATTGAGGATATATTTTTCCATTAAAACAGCTTCCCCCCAACCCAGAACTAATCAACAACGCATTCATCATCTCTTTGAAAGTACAATTTTTGCATTCTGCAACGCCGTTCGATTGAGGTGCATACGGAGCTGTAGTTTGATGAATTATGCCACTTCGTTGCACAACTCCTCAAACGGAGCTACGCGTTTCCCTCCTCTATCGCTTCAGATAGATTTGATTTTGCAGTTAAGTTGATTTTCGGCTTCATTTTTGAAGTTCTTGAAAGTTTCAATAGCCTCATCTTTACCTCTCAAAAGATAAAGGTAACAGTACCTTGTGTAATCGTCAATAAAAGTAATAAAATACTTTTTGCCACCTCTAATTTGCACAAACCTCAAATCACATACATTCTTGTGAATTAGTTCTAGAGGTGTCGTGCTCCTTTCTACCGATTTATGCTTCTACACAAATTTCACACTTACTTTTATTAATAAATTCATTTACCTTAAGTAAATTGAGATTTGACAAATTTTTTATTGCATTTAGATTAACGTGGATTAATCTACAATGCCATAAACTGGAGCACTCAGTCAAGTAAGAGGAATTAAAAGTAATTTTATTAATGATAGGTTTTGGGCGTATAGCCATTACACTTAGTTTGAACAGTCCATCTGTAAGGTAACCCTTACTCAGAGGTGTTCAAAACTTAGACAGTACAAACTTATTAGCCTCAAATACAAGTTTAAAACCACGACTAACTAGTATTGAACCAGAGACTAAATTCTTCCGGATGTCCGGAACGTGCAGCACCTCATTCAGAGTGATCTCCTTTCCTGAAGTCATTTTGAGGACAACTGAGCCAACACCTGCAACTTGCGACGATGCTTGGTTTCCCATGTTCAACTTCCTTCCCTCACAGGGATGGTATTTGGAGAACAAGCTCCGGCCTGCACACACATGGGCAGTTGCAGCAGTATCGACAAACCATTGACCACGGCTCTCGACTATGTTAGCTTCTTTAGTGATAACTGCAATGAGATCATCACTAGTCAGTTCTCTCTCGGCTAAGTGAGCACTCGGCTTGGCCTTCTTTTTCTTTGGCTTGCGACAGTCCTTAGACCTGTGTCCAGGTCTGCCACAATTGAAGCAGTCGCCGCTGATTTTCTGAGAAGATGGATCTTTAGGCTTAGAGTTGCCAGGGCGCGGCCTCTTCTTCGAGTTGTCTCCTCATTCAAGTAGATTCACCCGAGGTTCATCCGAACTTTTTGAATTCTTGTACTGAACTCGAACTTCGAACTCAATTCTTACCTTCCGGATAACGTCTTCAAGAGACATCGCCTTTCGCTTGTGCTTGAGATACGTCTTGAAGTCTTTCCAGTTCGGAGGAAGCTTATCAATCATGGCAGCAGCCGTGAAAGCATCAGGAAGTACCATCCCCTCAGCGTGGACGTCATTCACCAGCATTTGGAACTTTTGAACTTGTTTCATAACCGGGCGAGAATCAACCATCTTGTAGTCCATGAAATTCGTGATTACAAATTTCCTAGTTCCAGCCTTATCGGAACTGTATTTCTTCTCAAGTGCCTCCCAGATCTTCTTGGAGGTCTTTACGTCTGAGTACACATTACTCAGGCTATCTTCCAAGCTACTTAAGAGAAAGCCTTTACACAGATAGTCGCCGTTGTGCCAATTATCGTAGGCAGCATGAACAGTGAAACTAGTCTCAGATTCATCCGAAGTAGGTGGTTCATCTTCCTTCACAAAGTTAGAGAAGCCAAGCACCGTGAGGTAGAACAACATCTTTTGTTACCACCTCTTGAAGCCTTCTCCATTGAATTTTGGAGGCTTCTCCGCGGCGGGCAAGATCCGTGAGGAGTGCACCGGAGCGGTCATAGTTGGAACAAAAGTCCCCATCGTACCCGTTGAATGGTTAGTTGAAACATGTGAGTACGTCGGCGGAGCCGTTGCGAACATGTTTGGAACCGAAGTTCTCGACATCCCAGAATGATGGATCCCAGCCGAAGCTGACGTATTTTGGATCAAAGTCCCCATCCCATAAGGGAATGATCCAGCGGCCGAAGTAGTGGCTGAAAACATATTTGGAACCGTAGTTCCCGTCATCCCAGAAGGATGGATCATAGCCGAAGATGACACAGTTTGGACCGAAGTCCCCATCCCATAAGGGAAAGGTCCAACAGCCGAAGCTGTGCCTGAGTTTGGGTTGGTTGCCGAGAAGCGCCTCGAAAGTGTCTCCAGGAGGGTGTCGATAGTCCCTTGGTTGAGGAGGAAGTCAGCATGACTCATGTTTGACGTAGAAGCGCCAATCGTCGTGGTGTTCGTTACTGCAGAGGCAGTGGTCGTCGCCGAAATGGTGGAGGTAACGACAGGAGCGGTCGAACTGATCGGAGTGTTGGAGGTCGACATTCTTTTTCCAGTTATGGATGTTAAAATAGTAGATTACAGATTACAAATATATTTCGTCTTGCAATTGTTAGAAATTACAAATAGCACAAACAGGGAATGTAAATAAATCTCAAAACTGGAAAATACAAGAACAGAAAGTTGCTAAGTCGAGTTGAGTTTAGAACTCTATCCGCAAGACGAAATAGCCCCGGTAGTGCCCTTCGATTTTGGCTATTCGTCCCCAAAGATGAAACGACTTCATCTCTGGTATTACAGCACCGTAAATACCAGAGCTCCGGCGAACTGGATGAAAATAGACTGAGTTACGAGAAAAATGAAATGTAGAAAACTGTATGCTATGTTCTTGTTTGCTCAGGTGTTTCAGGTGATTTTTTGTGTGTGAAATATGAAGGAGAATTCACCCTTATATAGGGTTTCCAGCGGGAGGTTACATCCTACTTAATGACGACCTTAAAGGCATTATTAAGTCATTCAAACAGGTAGCATCTGGCAGCATGAACCTGGACAGGTTCAGCGTGCACATGCATTGCATGTTGAATTCGTACATTTTGGAAACGTCTGGACGGTCAGGTGATAAGTGCAAGCCATTTTTTCATAACGGTCAGGAGTTCAAAAGTTTCTCAGGTGTGTGTACGTTCAAAAAGGAAGCCTGGGTTGAACCAGGACCCCCCACACGGACCACCTCAATCGGACCAATTGCCCAAGTCCCAAGTCCAAGGCCCAGAGCCCAGGACCCAGGTCCAAGGTCCGGGCTCGGGCTCAGGCTCGGATCCGCTCGGCTCCGCCGAAGGCGGACGGGCGAACCCAAATCCAAGAGCCCGCGTGAGCTTTGTTCACACAAAGTCCACAACACCCACTGGACCACTTGATGTCCACTAAAGAAATGTAATCATTTTTAAACTCCCTTCCACATTGATTAACTTTAATGTGGGATACCCAAAAATGCACTTAAGCAACCGTTCAACTTCCAAACATCATTTCTCACTCACCAATAATTGGATTTGAGAAATTCAAAATGCTACGATTATCTACACGACACGTAGATCGAGCCTATGTAATTCATTAACACGAGTTTTCGCTGTACCATTAAATTGATTAAATATAATTTACAACATCAACTACTTGCCCCTCACGCAATCTTGTGAAATTGACACTTCTCTTCCCGCTGACCCCATATTTTCTATTCCCCAAATTTTCTCTTTGTAGTAGAAATCTATAATTGCAAGTTTGGCAAAAATTATGGAAGATGCGAATTTGGAGATTATAGATTATGGAAGGTAAGATTTTTGGGAATCTCTCATTTTTATTGGGTTTTATTGGAAATGGGCGAGATAGCAGCAGTAGCTGGGGAAAATGATAATTCTCAAAGATGCCCTTCGATAGCAGTCAGAATACATAAACGAGCAACCTTTACATACATACCATTTTTAATTACACAATTATGCAGCATTGAGATCATATTTTTATTTTTTTTAATGGATGAGATTGGTGCTTACTTTCTAACTAGGGGAGAGTAATACCCATCACTGCTGTTAAATGTGTTAACTATTTGTGCTGATTTGTCAAGTGGAGAGCATTCTGGGGAATAGGTGGCCCAATGAGGTGACTCCAAAGCTGAGTTGTCGAGTTGTGGTTCAATTGGGACGAGGCCAAATTTTGAGGGGTATAAATAAAAACTTTTTTTTTCTATTTTTCTTAATTTTTCTTCTTCACCTAATGTTCCTCCCGATCTCAACTTGGCTGTCCAATATTCCTCGCACCTAATATCTTTGAATATTACATACCGAATATGAATCTATAGCAAATTTTCGAAAAAGTATTTTGCCATTCTCAAAGTTGGACGGATCAAACATTTCATAAAGTTTGCCGATCTCAAATTTGGACAGATCCTATTGGCGATCTCACTATTTCTCAAAGTTGGACATATCTAACATTTCTCAAAAATTGCCGATCCAACAAATTTTGCCGATCTCAAATTTATCTATGATAATTATTATTTTTAAAATTTTTCAGATCTGTTTTTTAAAGATCTGGAAAATCGATCATCAAAATTGATTCGAAAAATGATAATTCCTGATCTATTTTCTCCATCTCGGTGCGTCAATTCTTGACAAAACGTCAGAACAGGTCCGTGCCCCTGAAGTTGGCGGTAAAGCTGGCGTTGGATGCTGCGAGGGGGATGAACAACTTTCAATGTATCAATTTTTCCTAGTTTTTTATTTGGCTTTAATGTTTTCTTCTGGCATGGAATGGTTCTGTCCTTTTTTTTTTCCCTCCACAGATTAATTTCTTTTTATAATTTTCGCTGATGTATTATATCTTTACCTATTGTTGATAATCTTCTGAAAGTCTATAACCTTTTGTTATATATTGAATTTTTTGTCTGACTTTTAGTTTGATGCACCAATTATTGTAGATCTGTATATCAATTGCTTCAACCTATTCATAGATCAATTAGGTCGGACCAATGTCTCTGTGTGTATATATATATAATTATCACACCCTCTATTTTCTTTTTTCCCTCATATTGCGTAATTAGTGATAAATGATTAGGGATTTTGACTTGCTGAGTTTGGTGGCATATGTGTTTTTTCTAATTGAAGTTTGAGGTTTTTATTTGAATTTGTGATGGGATTTTATTTGGGTAAATGGCTTATATTATGTGATATATATTATTTTTTATCGGAAACACAAATTTAACCGTGTCTTGGTTTTTCATTTTTGAATTTTCTGTAGTTGTTTTTCTTTCATTTGTTCGTTTCATTTGAAATAATTTATAATTATATTTATATATGGTTTGAGAGCTCTAAAGGTAGAAAGGAGTCTTCTAACCCCCAATGGAGTCGTTGCAAGCACATTGAATGTGCATAAGCTTCCCAAAGAAATGAATGAGATGAAAAATTGGAGAGGATAAAATGATGACAATGAGGATATCTCAAAGTTCCGTCAAACATTTATTCCTTCTTTTTAGTTATATGAAATTTTCTAAAATTGTGAGTTTGGCGTTGATGTAAATTTAGGATACAGAACCAACTGTTGTTAGTGGGAATGGGACCGAAATTGATCAGATAATTGTGACTTTCATTAGTGGCCGAAATGCACCCCCTTTTTTTTTTTTGGCGTAATCATCGATTTAGTTATAATACTGATAGTGTATTTTGAGTAAAATCTTCTATTTTAGATTCTTGAACATGAGTAATCATCTGCAGAATTATAAAACCTTATACTCGGTTTTATTACAGTGCTTATCTAATTTCAGGCTTGCAGTCATGCTAAAGTACCAGATGATTCTAAGAATTAATCTTCTATTTTGGATTCTTGAACATAAGTAGTCATCTCCAGATTAATTTTTTCAAATATTCTTTAATTTTCTCAAATATTCTTGATCCTCTTAGTGTATATAGTTCATATCTTCTTTATTTTCTTAATTTCTTTGGTAGATTAATTTATTTACTTCATAACGTCCCATTTGTGAATTTATTATATATATATATATATATATATATATATATATATATATATATATATATATATATATATATATATATATATATATATATATATATATATAACTTGGAGATAGATGACACCGTCTAATATATGTGCAATGCACGATCTTAATTTCTTAAGAATAACCGGAGGTAGAAATTTCATTCACAGTGTATTTTCTTTACATTGCTAATGAACTGATCGTAAGTGGACTCATTAACACGTCATTTGATTTCTGTCATAAAGATACCTGTTTTATTTTGTTGTTGGTGTCAGTCTTTTTCTTCTTGAGAAAATATTTGACGTAAAATTAAGATCTGATAGGGTAAATTGATTTGTGCATTTTACTTTTTTTCTTGACGATGATTGTAATGATTGTCGAGATGATGGTAATTGATTTATTCATTTTAAATAATATAATGTCGAGGAGTTGCAGGGTCATTGATGGGTTCTGATAGGTTTATACTCAAAGAATCACTGCCTGAGAAACAAGGTAACTATCGTATGCTACTAAGGTTAAACTTTTGGAATAATTACAGAAAAACCCCGAGGAAAAAATGTTTTCTATGATAAAATCTTGAAAAGGGGGATTTGGGGCAAATCACTTATCAGATTCAAAATACACACTCGCATCCATGCTGCCGCAGATTATTATTATAGTATCAAGCAGCGAGCGAGGAGCAATTAACACTGTATAAATCCGACAGGTAATCATATTGTGTGTGTGTGTGTTTGTGTGTTTTTAAATCCATGCTGCTGCTGAAGCCAAATAATTGTTAATATATTTCTTCTCTTCACATCTCTGCTTTTGTTTTTTTTTCCTTGACAATTGGCCAATTGCAGAAATAGATACTATTAAACATTAAATGAAGAGGTCACGGTTTATTTTATTTTAATTTATTGGCCGTTTGTAATCTTATTTGTTGATGGGGTTAATCTGGTTCGATGAAAAAGCGTATATTTGTTGCTTTTCTGTTTGGAAGTATTTGCAAGACTTTTTTGTTGGCAGGTGAACGATTCTTTGCCGTCTCCTTCTCCGACGAAGAACTCTTTTTTGCAGGCCCAGTAGAGTTCGTCTCATGTTAGTTTGAAATTGAAGTTGTTTTGTATTAATCTGTTGATTTTTGGTCAAAATCTATTATCTTTTTGTTTCATATTTGTATCCTTTCGGTATTTTTTTGTTTAGGTTTTTTGTTTTGTTATAATTCGCTAGCCTATATTTTTGAAGAACAATACCACAATATTTTCTAGATAACTCGATGTGTATCTCTGCTATTTGTTTTCTGAATCTTTTTGAGTTCTTAATTTTTTCTAGATTTCTCATTTAGGCCTAGATTATTGATTTCATTCAGTAATACCTGCTATCATTCGATAATTTATTGTTTCATGTGTCGATTCATAAGTAATTAATTCCAGTGTTGTAATTGTTTGTTCACTTTCACAAAATTCTTTACGAGAGAGTTTCTTCATTTACATTTCCAATTTAGTTCCAATTAAAATTTATCTTGAATCGAAATTGTAATTTTTTTTGTTCATAGTCTAGTGATTTCTGCGAGAAATAATTGATTGTTTTTTTTTCTTTTTCATCTTCAAACTATGGCAGAATATTGATTAAGTGAAGTTGGGTCCAGTTTTATGGATTCATCGAGGGTTCGAACTTTTTTTAAGGTTTGCTTATTTGAATAGGACAACCAATCGGTAATTTGTATATCCTACTATTACTGAGTTTACTATATGTACTTGAGTTCTTCTTTGTACTTCATTATTAGTTGATGATAAAAATATTTATTACTTTTGTATATTTAATATTCCTTTCTTCTGGTAGGTAAAAGGAATATTGGAGCATTTTCGAGTCCAATTTCTGCGGTATTGGCGCTGCTCACCGATTAAGTTCCTGTTTCTATCCCTTTTGAATAAATATATAATGAACAATTTTTATTTTGGTTTGATTCTCATATATTATGGTGGTTTGATCGATCGCTTTTGTTCACAAATATCGTATAGATCCAAAATTTATTTTTGTTCAGATCTTAATTATTTTGAAACATATTTCTTCAAATTGCAATAGATTGTTCAGACCCCACTACTTTAGACAAGTTATAATTTTAGGATTTGAACAAAGAAATCAATGATGATCTGTACAAAAATAACACCATCTCTTTTTAGATATGATTGTGCCTTTTATTTCTAATTTGTTGTTTATTCTTTATTAATGTCTGAAGCGGACGATTATGATCTCATGAAGCTACTCGACAAGACCAGGCTAAAGATAGAGAGGTAGTGATCGTTTCACGAGAGAGGTCACTCAGCGAGTTATCGATCGGTTTGAATAGAGGTTTGGATTATTATGAGAGCACTTTCAGAGGCAGCCTGTTGGGACAATTGCTGCGTATGATCATTCTTTGGAGGACGTTTTGAATTACGATCAGGTAAATTAATATGAGGTTATTAGTTCTTTTTGTCATTTAGATCTGTGTACTATGAATTACAAATACCTCCTTAAAGTATGACAAACACCCTTTTAAGATTTACATTTCCTTAACATATATCTATTGGTGTTGGTGTAATTTGTAGATAGAAACTGATATGAGTGGGGTATTTGTAATTTAGGAAGATAATTGTGCCTTTCTTTTAATTAGACCGAGAGTAAAGGTAATTTTTTTAATAAAGGTGAAAATCCATTTTTATCAAAGATAGTTAAATTAAAAACCTTCAGAATTACGAATAAGTTTGCATTTTCTTAACATATATCTCCTGCTGGTGCAATTTGTAAATATAAACAGATACGAATGAGATATTTATAATGTTAAATGATAATTTAGGTTTTTGTAATTACACTAAACCTTGAGGGTATTTTTCTAACTAAGGTGAAAATCATTTTTACCCGAGATAGTTAAAAGGTTTTTTTTTTAACCTTCCAGGATTACATATTGCTCATTAAGCTATTACAAACACCATTTTGAGGTTTGCATTTTTTTTAACATATACTCCCTGTTGGTGCAATTTGTAATTTGAAACAGATATAAATGAGGTATTTGTAATTTTGGAAGATATTTGGGTCATTTTGTAATTAGACTAAACATTAAAAATTTTCTTTTGGAATTAAGTTGAAAATCCATTTTTTCAAAGATTGTTAAAAAAAAAAAACTATCCTTCGGAATTACAAATAGCTCCGTAGGGTATATTACAAACACCCTATTGAGGTTTGCATTTTCTTTACAAATATCCCTTGGTGCAATTTTGTAATAGATAAAAATATGAATGAGGTATTTGTAATTTAGAAGATCTTGGACCATTTTGTAAATAGACTAAACCTTATCGTGTTTTTTTTTTGTAAGTTACCCTTTTTATTGAAAGTATTGATGATTGAAATCAACAACAAGGGCTCTGATGATTTTTCCAACTCTCATTATCTTGCCACCTCACTTGGCTCACTCTGCAAAGCCTCTAAGCCTGAGGTGAGTTTTTTTTAGTGGTGATTTATAATTATGAGAAGTTTAATTTTGTGTGTTTGATGACTTTGTACTTTTCAAATAGCTATGGTGAGTGTAGATTCTTGATTTATGGTTAATCTGCCTTTTCTTTTTTCTTTTTTTTTTTGTTTTTTTTCTTATTTAAAAAAAATTACTCAATGATCTTTGAATTTGCAAATACCCTTTATTTCTCAATTTGAAATTGCATCCTCAGGGGATATTTGTTAGGTATAAAAACRTTAGGGGGTGTTTGTTTGTTTCTCTAAGGTTTGTATGAAGAGAGATCTAAATCCTTTTAATCTACACAACTTTTAGTTTCCAACTACATTTTTTAAATCATTTTTTTAGTCAAAGATAGAGAAAACAACAACACATGCTTCATCTTTTCTTTATAAGAGGTTTTTTCATGCCCTCCTTTTTCTTTTTTCTTTTTAATTATTATTATTTCTATCTTTTTCCTTTTTTTGGTCAAATCTTTTGCCCATCTCTGCTTGAGTGAACACAAACTTTTATTTCCCTTTGATCTAATTTAGTTTGGAGTGAGTATTCTTTTTTTTTTTAATTGATTTATGGGATTTTATGTGCTCTCAGGTTGAAGTTGAAGCATTAGTGATCCAAGGACCAAAAAATGGGTACAGTGATGAGCCAAGTTAAGAAGTTGGAGGTCTCTGCGTTGGTCTTTGGTCAAAAGAAGCCCTCTCCATTTCTCAGTTGGTCAGTCCATTAGTCCTCATAGTAGCTAGATAACTACTACTAAAGTTAGGGTTTTTACAAAAATACCCCTTAAATTTAGCCTAATTACAGAATACTACAACTATCTTTCAAAATTACAGAAAATCCCCTCTCCATTTTGAGGTATTTGTAATTGGACTAAAATTTTTAGAGCATTTGTATTTGAGCTATATTTCTATTTAGTTTGCTATTGTGTGAGTGTTACCAAATTCATGGATCATTTTGTTGGCACTGTTGGAAGATTGACTGCTTGCAGCTGCCTCAAGACTGCTGCAAACAACATTAAGCCTAAGCCTGAGCTTGCAAAGTCTCTTCCTGGGAAATGTGGGGTTTCATTTTCATTTGAAGTCTCACCCAGTGTTGATTGCTCATCATTTAATATTTTGAGTTTTTTTTCTTAATTATTACTCATATTAATGATTTATATACTTAAACTAAAATATTCATACCAAATATATACTAATTCATAAAATCAAAAAAATTATAATCTTCATAGGGTTGAACTGCATATATATTCTTAGAACGACTTTGTACCTATTACTGTTACAAGTATTATTATTTTTATTCTTAAGAATCAACAAATCATACGGTGAATAGTAAATATATTATTAGGCAGCTTTTTCCTTTTTTGTTTCTCAATTATGCAAATATTTGTATATGTATTTGGATTTATTTAATTGTTTGATCCGTACTTCATTATGAACATATACAGAGAAACCAATAAAAATCATAGTGTGGACAGCAAATATATGAATAGGCCCTTTTTTTGTTTGTTTCTCAATAATGTGATTGTTTATATATTTATTTTGATTTTTTTAAAAAAGTGTGGGAACATGTTTAATGGAAATGAAAAACAAAGTTAACAAAAATTCTGAATTTACATATAGAAACAAGAATTTTAGAATTTACAAGAGTTTCGGTCTTAATTATATTTTCCATCTCTCGAATGAATATGGTAACCTTATGAAATATATATTTGATATCCCGCAAGGGGCCCTTAATATTTTCATAATTTTTGTTTTTCTTCAGGTTTGAACGTCACATTAAGGGTAATTTGCTATATTTAACAACTAATCCTATTGATTGCATGTATAAATACACTCGAATATTATTTATTGTGAAAATGATGTAATGTAAATAGAAATATAACAGAACTTGAATGATTTTTTTATTGGAACGAGATGCCATATAAGTTTAAAATATAATCATACTTTAAGATTTTTTATTTTATTTTATAGCTATCACAAATCTTTCAAAGGTGTCATTATAAAACTCGCGTATAATGCACAAGTCATCTTTATTTCACAACATTGATAGTTAAGAGCATAAAGGGTTGGAAATTCTTTGTTGCGATGAAAATGATATCATTATAAACAAAACAACTAATGTAGCGTAAACAAATTCAAAATTTAAAGTGAACAATATTCTTTTTTCTTATTGATATAATAATTCACATTCTTAATTATTTTTTTTGATAAATTTTTATTTTTTAACATTTTTTATATTTGCCCGCGAAAATCGCGGGCTTCACACTAGTATGTGTGTGTGTATATATATATATATATACACATACTAGTGTGAAGCCCGCTATATATACACACATACTAGTGTGAAGCCCTCGCGGAAAAATATGAAAATTTTTAAAAATAAAAATTTATCAAAAAAAATAATTAAGAATGTGAATTATTATATCAATAAGAAAAAAAATAGGGTTAGGATAAATTACCTATCGAATCTGAAAATTAATTTGAAGAAGAAGAGCCTTCCACCCGCCTCTCCCCTTCGTTGCTCGATCTTTTCTTACCGTCATAGGAAGTTTGTTGTCCAAAAAAACATTTTGGCCGGTTGCATTTTTAGGAGAAAAAATTGGAGTCTTGGAGCAGTATCTCATGTATAATTTTTTTAAATTTTTTATTATATGCACAAGAGATAAATTATTTATAATACCTTTCACTTTGCAAGGTTGTCAACTTCAATCCTGATAACAGATCGGGAAAACTAAAAAAATTACATGGAAATACGGATCTCGTAAACACAAATTGATATTGTTGAATCTAGAAACACAAATTGAAAGTTATATGGAATTTCAGATCTCGTAAAATTATGAAAATTATTGTTGAATCTGGAAACTCAAATTGAAAAGGAAATTTTTTGGGATATTAGAAAGAGTTTTTGTATTTTTTGGGATTTTTCGACATTGTTTCTAAAAAAAAATCAAAAATGAAATTTTATTCTTTTGGAAGCGGCGAGAGAGAATGATGACAGAGAGAAGACACACAAAACCCTAGTTTTTCTAATAATAATTGAAATAGAAAAAAAGTTGTTATTTATACCTCATAAAATTTTTGGCCTTGTCCCAAAATAGACCCCAGTGAACCACAACTCGACACATCAGCCAAGGAGATACCACATTCCACCACATGTGCCCCGAAATGCTCTCCATTTGACACATCAGCACTAATAGTTAACACATTTAACAGTAGTGGTGGATATATATATGATCATGTGAGAATGGATTGTTAGAATAGGGTGACCGACAAGCCAACTTGTGGCTGTGGTCTGACCATTCTCTTGCAATACAATCGGGTTTTTATTCGTAATAATATCTTTTTATACATATTGGCATTCCATATCTTTTGTCCCATGCTAGTTGCATAGGTATGGTCCTGATGAAGTTACTTTATTACGGTAGATTGGTCTAGCAGAACCGTGAGATAATCTAGCACGTAATGTAACTCGTCGAACTTGTTCCTAGTCATAGGGTTACGCCATAATGAGGATACAGGCCTTTCCCGTTAAGACTAGTACTTAGTGTATGTGGACCGCGTCTCATCGGTCACGGTGTCTGGACATCGACATACATAAGTAGGTGCTCATATGATGAGTTCACTGAACTCCCTCACCTAGAAATCTCTAAGTGGTTCCCACTCATCGAGTAGATGATTTCTATGGTATAGCGTACAACATTAATCCTTAAGACCCAGACCTCATCGTGACTTCACTAGAGGACAGGCTATGTTGTGACCTGTCTCTGTGTCTCTTAGGAGGCCGATCAAAAGGGGCAACGTTCGCATAATCGGGAATCTAGTGGGAAGTCTGTGCATGGTAGTAGGGGATTCGGACGCATGATAAGTCATGGATGTCCTGTGGTGCTTCGTCGCGAGAAGATCGGGAAATTCGGTGT
>BMAC01000163.1:609679-622773 GCA_014905375.1 Phtheirospermum japonicum
TGTTCTGATGGTTGGATAAATCCTCGGAGTCTCTTGGCCAGAGCTGATAGTGGGGTGTTTAGAGAAAATGTGTTTTCTCTAAGTCACACAGTGACACCAATTCATCGAAGACCCGGACGCCACGAACTCGCTCTACCTGTCACGCCGGAGTCCGCCGCATCGCCGTCATCTTGCCAGAGCGCCTGACGAACTGCTGCCATAAACGGACCCGTCGCCGGAGTCCTGCGTCCTGCTGCCGTCGAGTCGGAGCCTCCGAACGCAGCGCCATCACCCGAACAGCCCGTCGCCGCCGTGAGCAGCCCCGCTGTCGTAACACGCCGACGATTGCCGCCGTGCCGCTCTGCACGTCACCGGACCGCCGCTAAACCCACCGTCACAGCCCGCCTGTTGCAGCTCCGTTCCGAGACGCCTTCGTCGCCGCCGGGCTGCTGTTGCAGAGAAAGGAACAGGCCGCTGCCGGTTCGTTTTTCTTTCTTTGCCGTGAGGTGAAATATCTGTTAATATATATATACATATGATATATTTATATATGTGCAGGTTGTATATAAGTAGTGTGTTGTTTATATGCTGTGCATGTGTAATAAATATATATATAAGTGTTAAGTATATAAATGCATGCATTTTGAGTTTGAGATGTATGTGCTGTGCATGAAATGTATGCGTGCTTAATTTGTATGRTGTGCATGCATGTGGTTATGTCTTATGGAGGATATAGTTAATATGTTAATTTATTATGTATGCATGATATAGCATGCTGTATATCATTTGTATATGTATGCTGCATTTAATCTATGTATCATATATGATATGATAATATAATGTTGCATGCATGATTCTATTTGATTTATAATATATATATTATATTATTGATGCATGTTATGTTTACATATATTATATATATGTGTTGTTAATATGCTAAGTTTATAATATATATTTTTTAAATATATAATTAATATATTAATAAATATATAATTGTTATATATGTGATTAATATATATTAAATAGAAACCGACCATGCTTATTCGATTTTACGAAAACTGAATTGTTTCTATTTATTAAAAGCAGTTAAAATATTGTTTCAATTAATTGATTATAAAATTGGACCGTCGTCAATTGAATTCGATTCAATTAATTTAATTTTTAAAAAAAATTTTTGTTTTCCGCTGCGCGACGGTACCCTCGATTTCCAACATGGATTGCATGTGTTTGGGATTAATTCACTCTCTAGTTTTGAGATTTATTTTCTCTCTCTTAGGTTTTAGATTTAATTTCAAGCTTTGCTTTGGGTTTGTAACCCTAAGAAGAATTCAAGTAATCCCTTGGATTTTATTTTTCTTTGTATTTTCATTCAAGTATTTGGATTCTCTTTTCAGCTCAAGTAAGTTTTCCTTTTAATTTCTTCCTTGTTCTTCAATTTCATGCATGTTCTTCAATTTATGCATTTTTCCTTAGCTCTTAGATTTCTTGTTAGATCTTGTGATTTGTCCATGGAATCTAGGTGAGTGACACATTAAGATCATAAATCGAGTCCTTGATCATTTTTATTTTGAGTTCTTCATGTGCTTTATTTTGTTTTTATTTTCATGCATAGTTCTAAGTTCAATCCTAGATCTACACATCGTCTTTAGTTATTTTCCATAAAGATTTAACCTTTTACATCAACCTTCCTTGATATTTCTATCGGTGCTTTCAATTTTTGTCAATTTGCATTTTTCTAGATTTTATGATCATGCAAGTATGGTTGTACTTTAGGTTGTTTTAGTTGTACTTGATGAAACATTGCTTTTACTTGCATATTTTCATTATTGCTTTGCACTTTAAATTTGGGCGTACGACCGAGGCATTCTACCTACTTGCATTTTACATTTCCTAGTTAGTTTATTTTCATAGTTTCTATTTATGTTCCAAGCTAAAAATGCATTGATTCGCACAAACAATCGAATTCCGATAATACCAAGCCATGAACCCACTTTTTTATTTTCTTCACCACTAAAATTTACAAAAACAAAATGGTGCCGTTGCGACTCGGCTTGGTTAAAGTTTTCGAATTGATTGTGGTTTCTTTGTGTTTCTAGCTTTCTTTTGCATTTGATGCTTTTATTGAGTGTATGCAAGGTTGTCGAACCCTTGGAAACAATTTGGCTCCTTATATTTCGAATCCCGAGCGTTTAAGGTGTTTACAACGTCCCCTTGCTACTCATTTCGGCATGGCAAATAATCTTCCGAATAACGGCCCGTTTTCCAATTCCACCGGGAAATCTCCACGGGTTGATCCTCAATGCTCTACTATTCTCAAACCCGTTGTTCATATTGAGCCATCCTCACCGAACAACAAACCCGGGCTCTCAACTCCCGTTCCCACGACTCCTCCCGATCATGCTATAGGAATTCAAGGGAGTGGTCTTACCACTCATGGGCACGCCATGGGCCTACAACAAAGTACCGCACCCTTTCCTAACCCTTCTAATGCTTTCATTTCACTACTACATAAACAACTTTCTAAGGCTGTTAATTAAAGGCGGTTCGCTGAAAACCGCCTTAAAATACTTTTAACAGAGGTTGTGGCTAAAACCGCCGTTAAAAAGGTTATTTTAGGGCGGTTTCCTCGAAACCGACGTTAAAATCAACAATTTAACGGCGGTTCACTATGAACCGCCGTAAAAGTGACACACTTTACGATGGTTTTTTAACAACCGCCGTAAAACTCCACCTATTCTACGGCGGTTATATGTGAACCGACTTAAAAACTGGGGGATAGTTTATTTTAACGTCGATTTTTGATTAATCGCCGTAAAAACTTAAACATTCTACGGCGCTTATAGGAGAACAGCCTTAAAAATCACACATTCTATGGCGGTTATTTTAGAACTGCCTTAAAAACTCAATCTGTCATGTCACTGATCCTGGTCTTGCTCAAGCAAATTATTTCAACCATTAATCCATGTCTCATCCGACGATCAGCATTCTCTAACTCAATTTCTCTTTTTATGTAATCATTTAATAAATAAAAAATATAAAATAAATCATAATTAATTTCAACAATTCATACAACCCAGAATTGCATATCTGCTTTCTTCCGCAACCACCGAGTCTCACCCAAATCCCGATCAACCCAATTCAAAAACCCTAGAACCCCAAATCCCAATTTATGGAAAAGTAAGTCAAGGAAGGTGATAAGAATGAAGAGGATACCGTGAGAAAGTGTTATCAGGCGACCGCGAAACTGAAGAAGTGTATGGAGGAGCATTCCGATTATTACGCGCCGCTGCTGCAGGCTGAGAAGGCCGCCGAGGCTGAGGCGGCGAAGCAATTAGAGGAAGAGAGAGAATTACTTCTTCTTTTTAAGTGGTTCCTTATATTTTCTCTATATACGTACTTGTTCAGATTTATCATCCAGCTTAGCTTATACATTTGCAGTGTTCTTCCTTTTGGTTTAGTATTGTTTGTTTCTCTTGTTGTGGCCTACGTATTATTGTTTCCTTTTAGACTGTTTTTGTATCGTGAAAATAAAGGGGAAATACTGTATAGGATTTTGATCACCTCTCTCCATCTATTTAATAGATTTTATTAGATTTGGACTTATTATGTGTCGAGCTTATCCCCAATAATGCATGCTTGTATTTGTGTACTATAATGGTATAATCAAGCTGGGTTGAGATGATGCATCTCTGATTCAATTGACAATTAAAAGAATGCTCAAACATAGTTGTGAAGTTTGATAAAACTTTGAACCAGCTTCAATTGTATATATGGGAAAAGTAACTTTTTCATTATTTATGCCTCTGACCTGATTATTGATAGTTGAGATATCCTACAGTTGCTGAAGTTATTTGCACAATTGTCATACCATACTTGTGTTCTCGTGTTAATTTCTGAGGTTTCTGCTGTGTTTTTCCTGTGTATTTATATAATGCTAGTTTGATTTCTCATTTTCCTAAAATTGTATAGAGTATACAGTTTTATTCTGTTAATGGTGCTTAGGGCATTCACATGCCCTGATATTCTTGTTGGTCTGAAGGTTGCCTTCCAATGTGCTAGTTATATTTCTTTTGAATACTGTGATAGTTCCAAATTACATGAATTTTCAGTTTTCCTCGTGTATTATCCATACCACTTTCTATTGTTTGCAATACATTAAACTACACATGTGTTCCTTTGTTTGTAAGCAGTCCCTTATATTTTTTTTATATATGTACTTGTTCAGATTTATCATCCAGCTTATCTATACATTTGCAGTGTTCTTTTTATTATTATTATTTTTTTGTGTGAGAGAGATTGATGTATATTGCATCTTCTTTCAGGCTGCAAACTATCTAAACATCAAGAGACTGCTTGACGTAACGTGCCAAACTGTTGCCGATATGATCAAAGGAAAGACACCAGAGGAAATTCGCAAGACCTTCAACATCAAAGCAATTGGAGGAAGAGATAGGTGTCAGAGTTAGTCAATGCCATTTAATTTCCTATTAATTTGAGTATTTTGGATGGTTCTAGATTTAGTTACTAGAAGAATTAGTTGTCCACTAATATATCTAACTCATGTTTGCTTCTGTAACTTTGGTTTTGCTTTGTGCACCTCGAGCAATTATCTTTATATCCATTAATTGTTCTTAATTATGTTAATTTCGATTGCTCCAGGATGATGACTCGTACATACCGCCGGTGCTACTATGATTTGACGGTCAGCTAGAAGTAGATGAAGAGGTCAGCCGGAGTTTGGTTTTCCACACAAGTATGCTTTATTAAATATAGCTGTAGAAGGTCTGTGATATTTGCTTATAAAGAAAGTTTCAGCTCTCTCTGTGTAATTTATACTAATCAATACTATTGGTGTGTTGCCACTTTTAGTTTTTTATTGCTTCATGGGATGGTAACATGTGAGAAATCTAACAGGATTGCCAAATGAATTTTGTAATATAAAAATGGAGCTGCATGATGCCATTTTTCTCTAATGATGCATCGATTTGGGTAGTAGCCTGTGACTGATTCCTTGATCTATATGGTTGTCATCAAAGTTTCATGGGTTTCTTATTCATACTGTATAATGTAGTATCATGTTACCTCATTCAGTTGCTAATTTTAATTTTTTGAACTTGTGTGATTTTTAGTGAAACGCATGTTTAAATTTTGTTCTGCACACATGACATATCTAAAATTCTTCTTTATTTCCTATGGTTTTGAGTTGTGTGTATTTTTGTGTCACATTTGTGAAGAAGTTGGTGCTAATGTAGCACATAGCGAGTGTTTGAACACTTTAATTAGGTGCTAATGTTATAGTCTCATCTTTAATACATTTTTTTGTCAAGGGAAATTCGGATGATAATCTTCCTCCAAGAAAGAGGAACGGGGCATGCACGATTATGTATACAAGTGGAACAACGGGCGAAACCAAAGGCATCGTGTTAAGTAATGGTGCTTTCATGGCACAAATCTTGTCGATCGATCAACTTCTTCAAGTGAATAATGATGAGGTAAAGTATTCTATAATTACAAAAACATTGAGTGAATAATGATGAGGTAAAATATTCTATAATTACAAAAACGGCTCGAAAATGGTTTCTTTGTTGTTATTTTTTTATCGGATAAGTAAAGCATTTTTCGTTTAGTGTAAAGGAGACGATGTGTATTTTTCGTTCCTTCCATTAGCGCACATATTTGACCAGACTATCGAGGCCTACTTAATTTACCGGGGCTCTTCCATTGGATACTGGCAGGGGGTAAGATTAATTGTTTAGTGCTATTGGATTGTTAATGAAACATGATTTTGTGTTCATATTTGTATTTGTAATGTATATACACTATTACGTTCTTTTGTTCAACTGGAGGGCGAGTTCGTCTTATGTTTTTCGGAGTTGCACCGTTACCTCAGCACGTGGAGGAGTTTTTGAGAGTGGCGTGATGTTGTCTGTTTTCGCAAGGATATGGTATTTAGAATTTATCTATAATTATACTTGACATCTTCAATGAAATTTAATGTGTCCATATGTAACTTTTAGGCTGACAGAAAGTTGCGCCGGATGCTTCACTTCGATAGCCGAAGTGCACCCGATGATGGGAACGGTCGGTGTCCCTATGCCAACCATTGAGGCCAGGCTGGAATCGATCCCGGAGATGGGATACGATGCACTTTCTAGTGTTCCTCGAGGTGAAAATTTTATTCATTTGCAATATGTTGTTTGTCTGTTTTTTATTAACTTCTTTTAGAAATTGGACTTGTATAGTGTGCTTCTGTGGTTTGTAATGGTATTAGTATTATACTTTATCCTATTTGTTCATTATTTATTCAAACTTTCTTTTTTAATTTGTTTCTTTATAGCAGAGTCGTCATCATCATCAGGTGAATATAATTGACCTAACATGAAAAAGGATATTTTAGATTTCCACAAATATACTTTACATTAGCAATTTTTTATTTGTTTCTTTTCTATTCCTATTTTAATTCATCTATAAGGGCGTTCAAAAATAGTATGGTTGAAAAGCTTTTCTTCTCTTGCTTGTCGTTTGTCAGATAAGGATTGACTGTAGTTTCATGCTTGGTTCCGATACTTCAACGTCCTGAGGTAATTACCCATCCTTTTTTTTAAACTAAATATCCTTGATTGTAGGTGTACTCTGTAATCTGCATATTGGTGGCTTACATTCTATTCCTATTTTTTCTGGTGACTATAATACCTGGACCTAGCTCAAAGTGTTGATTTTATTTGATTAGGGCCTGAACAAATCACTCATTGAAAACGGTGCTATTACTCTCGGAAGGCTTTCATGGGTTTGTCCGGAGCTTGTCTCACCACACATGGAGCATTTCATGCAGCTGTGGTGTATAGCCTTGTCCATGTAGGTGTTCTTTTCTTGTTATTCATGATAAATGTCGTTTCAAGGTGTTGAGCACTGAACTGCTTAATTTTAAGTGAATTGCATCATAATGAAGAGCAAAATCTGAAGTGAGCTTGTAAAGCCAAATAATGTTAGCTGATGTGTGCAAAATAGAAAGTTGGAACTTGGATTGTTGAAAAAACTCCGCAAAGCACATGCTTTGCGGTCATGTCAAATTTTTATTATGCTATTTAGGATATTGATATGCCCTTTTCATTCATGTCAAATTTCGCAGATTTCACATCCGTCTTATTATTCGTATCAAGTGTCTGACTCCTTGCCCAACTTATTAATGTCGTGTCTTTCAATTGACTCGAAATGACCTATATATTTTATGAATATGTATCCTATTGACACTTATTCATTTTAATAGAAAATATGGTTTATTTTTACTGAGATTTTTATAATTGTATTTGTATTTTCATTTCTTTTTTTTTTTAATTTTTTTTACTACTTTCTAGAAGGTATTTTCAAGAACCGCCGTAAATTGTCTGTTGTGGAAAAAAGACTTTCTAGAAGGTATTTTTCAAGAACCACCGTAGAATCCACCGCCGTAAACTTTTGCGGCTATTCTTAAACCTCAGTAAAAAGCATCACTTTCTACAGCGGTTCTTGAAAAACCACCGTAAAAAGCCTCACTTTCTATGGCAGTTTTAGAAAAACTGCCGTAAATATTTACGGCGGTCAATATAAAGGCGATTCGAAAATCGCCGTTAAAAATGCTTAAAAATCGCCTTTAAAACCCTGTTCTGCAGTAGTGTTTCCAATAGTCATGGCAATATGGGTTACATTCCTAACATGGGAGGGCATGGTGCAAACCATGTTGGGAATGAGATGTTTGGTACCGGTTTTGGCAACATGGGAGGGCATGGTGCAAACCATGTTGGATATAGCAGCTCTATGAATCCGAATGTTCCGTATGGGGGATATGGTGCTCCTTCCCAATTTCTGAACATGCAAGGCCCGATTCCCGGCCCGTATGGGATTCCTCCCGTGTACAACTTCAATTATACACCGAACGTGAATTTGAATGGTAATGGTGGTGGTCCGGGTTATGGAGGTGCCGGTACTAATGTTCATGATGACACTCCCGAACCGTATGCCTTGTTTGGGGGTATGAACCCTAATGCCTAATATACCCCTCCTGTCCTTTTACTATGAAAGAGGTTAGCAAAGCCTTTGTGGGGGCTACTATTTCATCTTGTATATCTCTTCCTCCCGAGGTTATGGCTATTGATACCCGTTCGCTTGATTTTGCTCGGCTTCCGATCTTTCACGGGTTTGCTAAAGAGGATCCTCTCTAATTCATCCGGAAATTTTTATGGCATGTCTCGAGTTTCCACCGACCAAATATGATGAGCTTAGAGCATCTTCGACTTCTATGTTTCTCGTATGCTCTTAAAGATAAAGCATTGTCATGGTTTATGGGAATCCCCTCCAATTCCAGTCATACATGGGACGACCTCTCGACGACATTCTTGGATCATTACTATTCCATGGAAAAGACGATCGAATTGAGGGTTAAGATTGTTTCGTTCAAGCAAATGAAGAACGATCCGTTCCACTCCGCTTGGGATCGATTCCAAGATCTTCTCACGAGTTGTCCACATCATCGCTTTCCGAAGGAGCTTTTAATTCAAACTTTCTATGAAGCATTGGACCCACAATTTCAATACACGTGAGCCGAACTTTTGTGTTCCTTTCAAAATTAAAATCCAGTTAAAAAGTGCGCGTCTACTTTTAAAAGGGTTTTAGTTCACCAGCAAGAGAATGAGGTCACTTGTAGACTTGGCAAGTTAACTCGAGTCGATCTCTCGAGAAAGACTAATCGGAAGTTGTTTTGTGTTTGTCTATACGAACAAGAAAATAATAAAAAGCTAATCTAAACACTCGGACAAAAGGGTTTTGAGAATTGTAATACCTAAACGATGATTTATACTACGAGCAATTTAAACTATTTTGCGAGGACAGCGTCAATCACCATGCAAGAACTAAAGTTAATAAAAGATTTAATAACGTAATTCAACTTTTAAAAGATTAATAAAATGGCGGTCTAGGGCCTTGGAATCGTCTCCACGACCGCTTGGGCATTTCGTCGAACACTTAGTCTACGAGTTGGGGTTGTCACTCACAACGTATAGATTAAACGCTCAATAACCCCAAGTGATGGTTCTAAATGATTTCCGGCACTAGACCCGTTAGTTCTAATTAACAACCATCGATAAATCCAATATCACAAGCCCAATAAATGATAATAGAGATCAACTAGTTAACCAAAACAATTCTTCAGCAAATGATTCACAATAATCCAAACATAAACGATTGAAACGAATAATCCAAACACAATATCCAAACAAGATTACTGAAAATCAAAACGAACCAATGAGAACTAAGTTTAGAGATTACTAAATTTGGAGAAAAGTGCTTATCCATATGATGAAATCCTTGCCAACTCCAGCTATTTCGGAGATAAGATGAACCACGTTGGAATTCTGGAAGCTTGTCACGAACCTCCAATTCCAACGATTGACGATAGCCAAACTAACATCTATCTAAAATATCAAAACTAAGGTTTTAATTGGAAAAAGGGAAAATAGAATGAAAACCAATTCAAGAACGCTCATGGGTTGTCATCCCCAAGAGGTTCGAGAGTGTCTTCTCGACCCGGTTTGTCACGAACCGGACGAGGGATTATTTGTTTCCGAATGGATTCTTAATGATTTTTTCGTGTTCTGAATGTGGCTGAGTTCTTGGCCTTTTGTAGCCTTAAAATACCCCTTCCGTAACTGAAAATCTCCACAAAATCCGAGTTTGTAACGCTTACATCCGATCGGATGGTCTCCCAGTCCGATCGGAGGGATCTTTCTGCCAGAAATTCATACACTGGGTTTTGACACTGGGTAACCCAGTGTGGATGACATACCCAGTGTCAGCTGTAATATACCAAATCAGGGCCCAAATTCTTTGAAACTCCACTCGCGGGCCCACACTCATCCACCTTAACACCGAAAGACTTCAAAATACCTAAAATAAACATAAATCATGGTAAAATAAGTCGGAGATACATAAATACGAAAATATGCTCAATCTATCCAACTTATACCAAAATTAACAACAAATCTAACTAAAACACTAGCCATATATACAAAAATCATGACAAATATGTGCGAGTCAACATGGTGAACACGACGGCGGGAGGTAATGTGAAAATCCATCCTCCTCAAGTGCTTCTCAAGAGTTTCACCACTTTAGCCGAAAATTCTCAACAAAAGTCTTCCCGAGCATTATATTCGAGTGCTAATGAAGTGATTGAATCGTCTTCCCCTACGGATCTTGAGAAGGACAAAAAGATTGTGGATTTGGAGGCTGAAGTTGCTAAGTTGTCTAGCCCGAGCTCGGACCCTCCGTGCGCGTCATGTGGAATGATTGGTCATGATACCACTTATTGTCCTTCAAGTCCTTCTTTTTATATGTCAATGCCTCAATCGGAGGAAGTGTGTGGGACCAAGGGTATCAAGCGGGACCCGGTGTTTTTAAGCCGCCTTTTGCTCGACCGCCGCATTCCAACCCTCCTTATCATCCGAGCAACCGCACACATCCGAACTGTGGTTATGTTAATCCACATGCAGGACCATCTCGTCCGTCCATTCCGATAAATGCTCCTAATCCACCTTTTGATCCGACCTTCTTGGCTATTATGCAACAACTGCAATCTTTGTTCGTTACGGTGGCTTCACTCGATGCTCGGTTTGATGCTAGGCTCAACGCTCTTGAGGCCATGACGAATGGATTGAACACTAGAATGGGGTAATTGGCAAGTGACGTGAATATGCTAAAATAAGCTCACGAGAAAGGCAAATTGCCAAGTCAACCGTCACATGCTCATGCGGTCACGACCCTTCGAAGTGGTAGGGTAGTTGACAATAAAGTTACTCCACCGTCCGAGGAGGAGGTGATTTCCATGCCCAATGTTCTTATTCCTCCCCACTCTACCCCCATGAGTCCCGTTTCAACAAAAGAACTTCCCGATGGCTTGCACAAGTCTTCAAATGCTTATAAGCCACCAACTTCTAGGCCCCCTATGTCTTATCCCTCCCGACTTCAAAATACCAAGAAGGATGAACATTTTCAATGGCTCTACGATCTTTTATCAAATGTGAACATCACTCTTCCTTTGTTAGATGCCATCCGGGATATGCCCGCTTACTCCAAGTTCTTCAAAGATCTTTCCTCCCAAAAGCTTGATAGCACTTTGCATGAGAGAGTTTATCTATCTAAAGAAGCAAGTGTGATTTGTGATCCTTCTCTCTTGACTCTTAAGAAAGAGGACCCCGACTCCTTTTGTATTGTCATTACACTCGGGAATGGGAAGGTCATGATGGGCATGCTAGATTCTGGGGCGGGTATTAATTTGATGCAGTCTTTGATCTATGAACAATTGGAACTTGCTCCTTTACAAGAAACGCGTATTTGTCTACAATTGGCCGATCGGTCAACTTGATACCCAAAGGATATGATTAAGGATGTTCTTGTCCAAGTTTGGAAGATTGTGGTGCCAGTCAATTTTGTGGTCTTTGATGTGGGCATGGTGACGAATGATAGCGCCGAACACACGATTTTGCTAGGTCGCCCATTTATGGATACAACTCAATGCTTAATTGATGTTGGGAATAAAAACCTCACCCTTTCCGTAGTGGGTGAATCGATCACATTCTCTATGTCCAACTTACCATCGATTCCATCAACCGTTTTTCATGCGGATTGTTTACTTGTCGATGAGATCCAAGAGTTGGTCGAACTAGTGCATATGGAGGAGATCGTGAGCGACTATAGTAATGATTATTGTAAGGACGATACACAAGTCATCGATTCAATAGGGTGTTACAATGTGCCGAAGATTTTAGTGCGAGCGATTATGTACGTGTTGTTGAGGGCAACGACAAGATTTTGACGGGGGAGGTGGAAATTAATGTTGAAAAGCTTGAAGATTGTTTTGAATGGATCGACGAATTATTTGAATTAGCCCCCGATGAGGTTGAGAGGAGGCACAAGCCCGAGCTTAAGCCTCTCCCATCTCACCTCAAGTGTGTTTATTTAGAAGAAGGGGAAAGCAAACTGGTCATTATCTTTGCTAATTTAAATCAATAAGAAGAAGGGAGGTTGATCAAAGTACTTAAATCTCATAAAGGAGCTATTGGGTGGAGTCTTGAATATATCAAGGGAATTAGCCATTCGACGTGCATGCATAAAGTTGTCTTGGAGGATGACGCCAAACCCTCTCGAGAATTTCAAAGGCGATTGAATCTAAATCTTAAAGAGATCGTGAAGGCTGAGATATTAAAGTCTTTTTTAATTAAAATAGAATTTTATTGCTACCGATAAGATAGGGGGCCGAGTCCCCTACATGACCAATTTTCCACAATTAAAAAAGTTCGGGGGGCCGAATCCTGTACACAGCCAATCAAACGAAATTTCATTTAACTTTCTTGTGGGTGATTCGGTAGCGCTTCTTGACTTTTACCACCTCGGTTTTATCTCCCCTCTCCTCGTCGCGAACTTTAATTACGTCCTTTTCTTTGTTTTTTTCCTTTGGCGGCACGCAAGGAATAGGCGATGATTTTAGTGGGTGTTGCGAAAACAACCTTGGAGTCAGAATCAAGGAAGTAAGAAGGGTCGGCAAAAGGAGTGGAGTCGGAGAGGGTGCCGATGGCAACCCTGTTGCCGTGAATAGTAAAAAGGGGAGAAGGGGTGGCCAGAAGGATGGCAAGAGGATGAGGGGAGTCGAGAGGAGAGTGGCCGCAGCGGGAGTGGGAGTAAGAAAGGGGTGAAAAACAAGAAATTGGTTGGGCCGGGCCGGGCCAATGAGGAAGGGGTTGGGCTACCGGGCCTGGGCTAGACGGGGCCGAAAAAGGCGGGTTGGACTGGGAGGAGCTGGGCAACAAAGGGCTGGTGGACCGGGTTTGGGCAGAAACGGGTTGGGTTGGGGTCGGGCCGGGCTAGGAAGGGGGGTCGGGCTGCCCGGAATTGGATGGGCCGGGTCGGGCGGAAACGAGTTGCCCGAAATGGGTCGGGCGGAGACGAGCTTCCCGAGATAGGTTGGCCGGGTCGGGTTGAAACGAGCTGGGTTGGTGGACCGAGTCAGGTTGGGCTTGGTGGGCCGATCGGACAGGGCAGGGGCGGTTGGGTTGAAGAGCTTGGGTTGGGACTGGAAGAGTTGGAGG
>BMAC01000163.1:622798-635168 GCA_014905375.1 Phtheirospermum japonicum
CCTCCAACTCTTCCAGTCCCAACCCAAGCTCTTCAACCCAACCGCCCCTGCCCTGTCCGATCGGCCCACCAAGCCCAACCTGACTCGGTCCACCAACCCAGCTCGTTTCAACCCGACCCGGCCAACCTATCTCGGGAAGCTCGTCTCCGCCCGACCCATTTCGGGCAACTCGTTTCCGCCCGACCCGGCCCATCCAATTCCGGGCAGCCCGACCCCCCTTCCTAGCCCGGCCCGACCCCAACCCAACCCGTTTCTGCCCAAACCCGGTCCACCAGCCCTTTGTTGCCCAGCTCCTCCCAGTCCAACCCGCCTTTTTCGGCCCCGTCTAGCCCAGCCCGGTAGCCCAACCCCAAGCTTTTATTGGGATGATCCTTTCATGTATAAAGTGGGAAAGGACGGGATGATTAGAAGGTGTGTCCCCGAGGAAGAAATACAAGATCTCTTAAAGATGTGTATAAGAGACAGGGTGTGGGCTGCGCTGGGGTTGAAAGGTTTGGGCCGCATAAGAATGGGCTGGGGGAATAAGCTGGGGGCTGGGCTGAGTTGAAGAGGAGGAAGGGTTGTGGGCTGGATTGGTGAAGGCTAGCGGGCTGAAAGGGTTTGGGTTGGAAAGGGAGGAACAAGAGTGGGATGTGGGCTTGGAATTAGAAAGAGAAAAAGAAGAAAAATGTACCTGGTCCGTGGGCTGAGGAATTAAAGGAGCAGGATCAGAGTAAGAACCCAAAACAAGATTGGGCTGGGAATTTTCAGAAATAGCAGACAAATTCGGGCCGGGCTCAACAGAATCAAGAGCAGATTTAGCCAAATTTTCAGGTCTTAGTTCAGAAGTTTTCACATAACATTGATCCTCAAGATGACCTAGATGACGACAAAAAGAACAGTAAGACGGGATTTTTTCATATTCCACAACGAGCTCGACTCTCGTAGTGTCACAACAAATGGCAATTTTCCGAGGCGAGTTTTTTCCAAATTAATACCGACACAAAACCGAGCGAAATCCCCCTGAGTTTTTTGAAGCGTCGGGCCGTCCAGTTTTAGAAAATCTCCCACCAAACTGCCGATTGTTCTTAATGACCCCAAATCAAACCATTCAAGAGGGAGATCCAATATACGAACCCAAACCGGCACAATTGYAGGTTCACTCTTGAAGTCGAAATTCGGTGACCATTTAAAAATACGCATGGGAAAACCCCCAATCTTCAACTCTTGTCTCATCCATAACTCCGTAAACCACCGTTCACCAATAGCACTAATGACAACGTGCCGAGAATTTATGTAAGTCAACTTACAGCCCACACATCCAATCTTTGAAAGGTACGAGTGAAGTACCTGATTTTTCGGCTTTCCGAAAGAGAGTTTTCCGACAATGGCGTGTTTGAAATCAGTCGAGGCTTGCAAGCGTTCCAAGATAAAAAAGACGGCTTCCGGTATGTCAAGAGACTTGTTAACAGAGCCAAGAGTGTGAGTTTTGTTCGGCTTGCTTGCCGACACCGCTTCGACATACGATTTGACGGGGGGTGGGGTGGGGTGGGGTGGGGTGGGGGGTGGCGGGGAACTGCTGGGACTGACAGGTCGGGGGTCGGGATGTGAAAGGTAGGAGCAGTGTCGGAAGCCTCTGAGGTCGGAACCGGAGGAATAAGTTTTCCGGCAACCTTAGCGGCGACAACCGGGCTGGGTTTGGGGTTGCTACCACATCTGAATTCAGGTAAAAGTTAATGTCACAAGCATCCATGTGTGAAAGTCTAAGAAGGAGATTCAACTAGAATCTCAACAATTCGTCAATTTTTCCCTTGAACAGTTGAAAGAAGGGCGACGCTAGAAAAATTCAAATTGGTCAATTGAGCATCGATCTTTGAAATTGACATCTGGGTTATCTTCTACTTTGTGTAGGGACGGATTGTGAACGTCGAATTGAGCGGGAAGGACGCCGGTTGGGAATTCGCCTTTTTTCCCAAAAAGGGGATCTTGGATGCCGCAATTTGAGTTGGAAGCAAATGGGACGCGATTGTTGAAATTGGTGGGTGTGGAAGTTCCTAGAACTTGTGGAGGTGGTCTGTGTGGACCGAATCCAACTGGAGGGTCGCCGGACGGGATTCCGCCGTTTTTCCCCAAAAGGGGATCGGTGAGGATAGGAAGGTTGAGACCGCCGGAGGTTATGGCTTTGTTTTTCTGGTTAGTCGGCGACGGTGACGAAGACCAAGCTGTATTGGAATTTTTTGAGGAAAACGGAAAAAATATGGGGTACAAGCTGGGCTTGCTTAGGATTGGGATTTTAGGGAATTTCCAATCCCTGAGAATTATCAATTTGGTTTGTGGAGGAGGGATTATATGGGTTCCACTGGACGAAGGCATTTCGCAAAGGGATAGGGAGGTTGAAGAAGTCTGGGTGCCGCGTTGGTGAATTAGGGTAGGAATTACTTTTTTGGTAATGGGTCATCTTGTGGGCCTATAGGCCCGCTGCCCAGCAGTGGGCCAGAGAAATGGGTAGCATTTAAGGGCCAAGAAGACGTGAATGAAATCGACAAAAGTGGAAAGATAGTCTGCCGGTGATGAGGGTAAGTAGAGAGAAGGAGGAGAAAAATATTTTAGAGAGAGAGAGCATGTGGGTGTTCTGGACGAGATATTAAAGCTTTTAGAGGAGGGCTTGATCTTCGCAATTGCCGAGAGTGAGTGGGTTAGTCCCGTTCACATGGTGCCTAGAAAGAGCGGCATAACCGTGGTTGAAAATGAGAAAGGAGAATTGTTGGCAACAAGGGCTACGACGGGATGGAGGATGTGTATCAACTTTAGGAAATTAAATGCGGCCACCAAGAAAGATCATTTCCCCCTACCGTTTATCATCCAAATGTTGGACAAGCTAGCTGGCCATCATTCCTATTGCTTCTTAGACGGATTGTCGGGTTACTACCAAATTGCAATCGCACACGAAGATCAAGCCAAGACAACTTTCACTTGCCCGTTTGGGACATTTGCTTTTCGACGAATGCCATTTGGGCTATGCAATGCTTCGGGAATGTACGAAAGATGTATGCTCTCAATATTCTCGGACATGATCGATAAATTCCTTGAGGTCTTCATGGATGACTTCTCCATTTATGGGGACTCGTTTGATGAATTCTTGAAGAATCTTGAAGAGTTGCTAGCCCGATGTGAAGAGACAAGCTTGACCTTGAGTTGGGAAAAGAGCCATTTCATAGTTCGGAGTGGCCTAGTTCTTGGGCATGTGATCTCGGAACGAGGGATTGAGGTGGACAAGGCCAAAGTTGAGGTTATCAAAAAGCTACCTCCTCCCCTCAATGTGAAAGACGTGAGGAGTTTCCTTGGGCATGCCATATTTTATCGTCGACTCATAATAGACTTCTCAAAAATCGCTCGCCCTTTGTGCCAATTACTAAGTAATGATGTCCCTTTCGAATTTAGCAAAGTTTGTGAGGACGCTTTCTTGGCAATTAAGAAGAGTCTTGTGTCCGCTCCCATTGTAGTAGCTCTCGATTGGAGTTTTCCCTTCAAAATTATGTGCGATGCCTTGAATGAAGCGGTGGGGGCCGTCCTTGGCCAACGAGTTGACAAGTTGTTGAGGGTGGTGTACTATGCAATTTTGATGCTCAATGATGAACACAAGAATTATACGATGACTGAAAAAGAGCTCTTGTATGTGGTCTTTGCTCTTGAGAAGTTTCGTTCTTATATTATTGGATCACGAGTCATTATCCATAGTGATCATGCCGCCTTGTGCTATTTGTTCTCCAAGCCCCAAGCCAAGGATCTTAAGGGTTGTGAGAATGAGGTAGCGGATCATCTTTCAAGGATGGTCACGCATGGTGGAGATGGGATATCCATAGGAGAAAACTTGCCTCATGAAAACTTGTTTAAAGTGGCTCAATCACTGTGGTATCGATTTTGCGAACTACTTGGCGAATGGTGAACTCTGGCCGGATATGAGTTGGAAAGAGAAGAAGCGTTTCCTTGCTAAGTGCTAAAGCTTTTATTGGGATGATCCTTTCATGTATAAAGTGGGAAAGGACGGGATGATTAGAAGGTGTGTCCCCGAGGAAGAAATACAAGATCTCTTAACTTTTTGTCACGATCACCAAACTGGGGTCCACTTTGGAGGGAGAAAGACAACCCTTAAGATGTTGAGTGCGGGTTTTTATTGGCCGTCACTACATTACGACGCGCAAATTCATGTTGGAACATGCGACAAATGCCAACGGACGGGGAGTATCTCGAAGAGGAATGAAATGCCCTTAGTGGGAAACTTAGTGGTCGAGATATTTGACGTTTGGGGGATTGATTTTATGGGGCCATTTCCCAAGTCGGTGGATGGACACGAGTATATCCTTGTGGGGGTCGATTATTTGTCTAAATGGGTTGAAGCTATCCCCACAACCAAGAATAATGTGGAAGTGGTGGTTAGGTTCGTAAGTGAGAATATTTGTGCTCCTTTCGGATTCCCGAGAGTGATTATAAGTGATGGAGGTAGCCACTTTTGCAATAAGCTCTTCGAGAAGCTCATAAAAATCTATGGAATCAAGCACAAGATAGCTATAACATATCACTCTCAAACATTGGGTTAAGTTGAGACGAGTAACAAGCAAGTGAAGAGCGTTCATGAGAAGACAGTGTAACCTAATCGAAAGGATTGGTCGAGGAAGTTGAGTGATGCCTTGTGGGACCTTCGGACGGCCTACAAAACAGTTCTAGGCACGAGCCCTTATCGCTTGGTTTTTGGAAAATCTTGCCACTTACCTGTTGAGATTGAGCATAAAGCATTTTGGGCAATGAAGGCCGCGAATATGGATTTGAAAGAGGCCGGGCTTGAAAGGATGTTGCAAGTGGAGGAGTTGGATGAGCTTTGGAATGATCAATATGGCAATGCTTGCATCTATAAGGAGAGAATGAAGCGAATTCATGACGAGAGGTTAGTGCCGAAAGAGCTTGAAGTTGGTATGCCCGTATTGCTCTACGATTCCCATTTGGTCCTACATCCCGACAAGTTGAAGTCCAAATGGATGAGGCCCTATACGATTGGGGAGGTGAATTCGAGTGGGGCGGTAACTTTGATCGACCCCAAGACTCAAGAACGATTCCAAGTCAATGGCCATCAGGTCAAGCCCTATCGTCACGGTTTTCTCTTGCCGCCCGGCAAGGAAGTGCTAGCTTTAGTGGACTCTCCCATCTCAACCTTCACATGACTAAAAAGGGAGTTCGTCAAGCTAGTGACGTAAAATAATCGCTTCTTGGGGGGCAACCCATGTTCTTTTCATTTATTTATTTTATTTCTTTCTTTCTTTCTTTCTTATAATATAAAAAACCAAAAACATACAAAAACTTGAAAAAAATTGAATTTTTTTTGTTGTCTTTTGGTTCTTTTTAAACCTTTTTTTGTTTTATTTTGATTCATGTACATATTTGCTTGTGTTTTTGACTTCGTGTGATTTTCCGTTTTAGTGTTTTGCTTTCCGACTCCAACCTTGACCGAATTGATGAGCTAGTAACGTTCATGGAGCCGGAAGACACAAGCCATGCTAGGTGTTCGCTTAGATTACTTAGATGCTTAAGTGGACCCCACTGAGCTCGACCCAAACTCGCTCGATTTAGGAAGCTTCTATTTCACCCTCCTTTTACTTGTTTTTCATTAAAATGCAATGAGGGCATTACATGGTTTAAGTGTGGGGTGGGTAGGTGGTTAAGGTCTGGGTGTTACAAGCACGATTTATCTTTCTTAACTCGAGCCTTGGCGAAGTGACGCATTCTTGGCGAAGTGACGCTTACTAATTACGAGAATTATATGGTTGAGTCATTTTTGTGTCCTTTGTGTCTTTATTACATTGTTGAGCAATCACCATATCCTTGAAAGTTTTAATAGTTTACTTGTCGAGTTTTTGCATGATAATGCCCTCTTGTGTAAAGAGTTAGATTTTTTGTGCTTCGTCCAAAACCCGCTTATATATATATAATCAACATTTACTCGTGAAAAGATTGCAAAGTTCTAAAAGCTCTTTTGATTTTGTTTCCAAAACCCGGTGCAAACTAGTGAGTAGCCTTGTGTGAATTATCAGTTTTGCTTGCATTTTTATAGAAATTGCATTGAGGAGGCTTGATTTTGCTCGTACATGATTGAATTCGGAAATGACCTCGAGGCACATATATCACCCTTATTCCGGCCTATACAAATATATAAGCTACTTAAATATCCCAAATGAGCCCCCTTGAGCCTTTATCCCATTTCTTGTTAGCCGAGCTCGATTTTAGCACTTGTATCTTCATAACTTGTGAGGTAAGAGGGTGTGTTGTTAGTTGACAATAAATGTGAGGGAAATCGATTGTGGGTTTCGGGTTTTGAGTTGCTTATACAAAAATAAGGGAGGAGAAGAAAAAAAAAGAAAAAAAAAAAGAGAAGAATAATACTCCAACACAAATCACGAAAGGTGATAAAGCGTGCGTTCAAGTGAAAAGCCTAATTTAAAGGCTAAGTTTAGTAAAATAGAAGCAAATTCAAAAAGTTTCTAAGTGTTGTGAAACAAAAGTCGAAAAAGTATGCGAATGAGCAAAAGGGTTTCGAATGAAAGTTTGGTAATTTGGGATGAGTGAAGCGATCATAAGTTTCGGGTTTTAAAAATTAGGGTTTCGTGTGTTATTGATCATGTTTGATCGTGAGTTAGCCACTATATCCATATATTTCATACCTTACCAAAAAGCCAACATTACAACCAAAAATAAAGACCTCTTTCGATTCTTGCTTGGTCATGTACAATGGGTAATTTTGAGTTTCTGATTTGTAAAATCTTGACGAGGTGCATGCATTGTCTGACTTGAGTGTATACACGTCCCATATAACAAACACTTGAGCGATTTGAGCGAACATCCTCAAAATTCCATTTGAGAGGAAGTCATCGATTTGGTTTTCAAGTTGAGAAAGAGTAATACGAGCAATGCTTGGCGATAACGAGTTTATGTTGATACATTCATTATATTAATAAGGATAAGCACAATGATTTTTCTTTTTACATAATGTTCATTACATGTACATTCTCGATTTTTTTCGTTGTTCGAGGACGAACACACCGATAAGTGTGGGGTGGTTGTTTTGCATGTGTGGTATTTTTCCCGTGTTTTTAGTTAGGGTTTAGTGTCATTTTTAGTGGTTTTGAGTCGAGTTTCATTAGGGTTTTAGGTTATTTTCTTATTTTTTATGTTTTGAGTTTTATTTATCCGATGTTGGTGATGATCATGCGATTCTTGGGCTTTTGAGATCAAAATTCTTATGTTGTAGGTGGCTCCTGGAATTGGATTTGCTCCAATACCTACCGACATACGCCTAGGTTCGAGTCAAGGCATTGAGGTCTAAAATCTGTGCCGAAATGAGGAAACCGAGCCGAAAGCAACTCAGATCAACTGAAAAGCTCCCAATCGGTTTCCAGATCGACTGGTGGTCGATCGAATGGCCACGGATCGACTACAAGCTCCAAAATCGACTGCTCGACATTAGCCAACTTCGAATCAGCAAGGCAGTCGATCGACAACCTTGCAGTCGATCGATAGGCGGTTGATCGAATGACCCTGCAGTCGATCAACTGCGTCGCAGTTACTCTCCGTATTTTTGGTGTTTTTGACGTTTTTTCCCCTACAATCAACTATATAAGCCCACATCTTTCACCAACAAAGGCATCCACTTTCCTCCCAACTCTTGCATGTGTTTGGGATTAATTCACTCTCTAGTTTTGAGTTTTATTTTCTCTATCTTAGGTTTTAGATTTAATTTCAAGCTTTGCTTTGGGTTTGTAAGCCTAAGAAGAATTCAAGTACTCCCTTGATTTTATTTTGCTTTGTAATTTCATTCAAGTATTTGGATTCTCTTTTCAATTCAAGTAAGTTTTTCCTTTATTTTCTTCCTTGTTCTTCAATTTCATGCATGTTCTTCAATTTATGCTTTTTGCCTTAGCTCTTATATTTCTTGTTAGATCTTGTGATTTGTCCATGGAATCAATGTGAGTGACACACCAAGATCATATATCGAGTCTTTGATCATTTTTATTTTGAGTACTTCATTTGCTTTATTTTTGTTTTTATTTTCATGCATAGTTTTAAGTTGAATCCTAGATCTACACTTCGTCTTTAGTTATTTTCTGTAAAGATTTAAACTTTCACGTCAACTTTCATTTCTCTTTCTATTGGTGCTTTCAGTTTTCGTCAATTTGAATTTTTTCTAGATTTTATGATCATGCAAGCATGGTAGTACTTTAGGTAGTTTTAGTTGTACTTGATGAAACATTGATTTTACTTGCATATTTTAATTATTGCTTTGCACTTTCAATTTGGGCATACGACCGAGGCATTCTACCTACTTGCATTTTACATATCCTATTTAGTTTGTTTTCATAGTTTCCATTTATTTTTGTTTTCATTTATGTTCTAAGCTAAAAACGCATTGATTCGCACAAACAATCGAATTTCGATAATACCAAGCCATGAACCCACTTTTTTATTTTCTTCACCACTAAAAAATCTACAAAAACATATGTCTTTTGATCCTCTGGATTTGAGTCCTCAAGACTCAATGCAACAAGTAGAATTACAAACGAAGAAGAAGGCAGATATTGTCGTGAAGGAGACTCCTATTTCCTGAGGCTTTTGCTCCTCGAGAGTCAAGTCCTCAGGATTCAAGACAACTGGTAGAATTGCGAATGAAGAATAAGGAAGATATTGGCATGAAGGATAAAACTCCGATATTGGGTTCCTTTTTCGTGCCTTTTGCAGGGAAGAATGCTGAATTGGTTCACGAGGCTTCAACGAAAGTAACCAAAGTTCAAAAAACAAACAAACAAGGTACTAAATAGGCATTTGAATTTTTCTTTTTTTTTAATGATATTTCGGATTCTTACCATTGGTTTTCATAAGGAATGATGATATGTACATGGTAGAAAGTGCAAATAAAAGTATTGTAATGTGCAAACTAAGCTGCACTAATGTGCAGGATCCATTGCACTGAATGGGTTTAGGGTTTTAGGGTGTATATGTTAGCAGTGCAAATAAATGTATAGTAATGTGCAAAAACAATTGTACAGGAAAATTTAATTTTTGGTACATTATGTTGGCCACTTTCCACAAAAGGTACGTGATGTTGGCAAGCATGAAAGTACATACACTAAGTTGGCAAATTCGTCAAATATGGTACATTTTTTTATCACAAATGCTGACGTGGCAGGAATATTTAATTTCTTATCATTATTTATTTAATTTTAAATAGTAAATGGATGTAAAAACTCATTTTTGCTCCTCCCTTCTAGGTTTTTTTTTTCCTTCCTTCCTTCCTTTCTCTCTCTCCCCCGTTTTTCTTCATTATTCAGTTTGAGGACATAATTTCATCACAGATTGCACTATTAGATTTCAAACATTTAATTTAAAAATCAATTAGACATAATATAACAACAAATTTAATTCAAGCAAATATGTTCTTTTTCTTCGTCGGAGGATTGGAGCAGCAGGCGCGGCAGGTGCTGAAGAGCGGCGCCGGGAGGTGCATAGCGTGCGGATCACGTGCCGATCTCATGGAGTACGAGAAAGTTCTGAAGCTCTTCTTCGTGTCGGTTTGGCGGTGGCCCGGGAAGTAGCCGCTGATGCACTGCGATAACTGCAACCTTTTCTTCCCTCAGTCGCTATCTCCGCCGCCGGAGAAGAAGGTTGCAGACGCCGCCTTTAGGTGTCAATCTTGTGCCCGTGAGGTGGACCCCGCGTTCAAGCTCTGTCCTTTTTGTAGATCGGCCCAATGAATTTGAAAATTTAACAATTTGGTTTGTTGTTTTTTTTGTGCCCTAATTTTATGTGTATTAGCCTGTTGTGTTGGTTGGAAATGGAAATGGAGTTGGTCTGTTTATAATTGAGAAATAAAATGATTTGTTTTTATGGGTTTGTTTTTTCTTCTAGTTTTCTATATACATATCGAGTTTTACATTGAATTTACAATGCATCATCAAACTGAGTGGCCATTTGGAAATAGAATTTATATTCGACCAAGAAAATTTTGTGAATCAGACAAGGCAATTTTTCTTAGTTTTTAATGTTATCAAGAATCAATAACAAGGAAGATGATTTTGTCCTCAGACTGAAGAATGAAGAAAAATGGGGGAGAGAGAGAGAAAAGAAGGAAGGAAAAAAACCTAGAAGGGAGGGGCAAAAATGAGTTTTCACATCCATCTACTATTTAGAATTAAAAAAAAAATGATAAGAAACTAAATAATCCTGCCACGTCAGCATTTGTGATAAAAATGTATCATATTTGATGAATTTGCCAACTTAGTGTATATATTTTGATGATGGCCAACATCACGTGCCTTTTGTGGAAAGTGGCCAACATAATGTACCAAAAATAAAGTTTTCCCAACAATTGTACTATGTGCAAGGGTTCATGGGTTAAGGTCTTAGGGTTTTGTATTTGCAGTGCAAATAAATGTATATCTTGTATATTAATTATGTTACATGTCTATGATATATATATATATATATATATATATATATATATATATATATATATATATATATATATATATATATATATATATATATTAGCCTGATATTTTGCCATACGTACTAGATGTTTCTATGATTTCTTTAGTGCCACGTGTCATTAACATCACGGGTTGTTTGTTACAGTCGGACAGTTCTAGCATATGCATTTGTTTTCTTTTTTGATATTTATCTTTTTTGGCCCTTGGTATCTTTTGTGCTTATTTTTGTAGTACAACTTTTATATGTCTTCTTAAATATCTTTTGGAGAAATTAATTAAAGTAAACTACGCACAGGTGCAACCACGAAGAAGAGAAAGACTAATGTCATTTAACCGAAAAGAAAAGCAAAAAAACAAAAAAAAACAAGGTGTACTAAGGTGAAAGATACGGAACAAGGTATTTTATTATTATTTCTCTGCACACTAGATTATACTTTTTTGATCTGTTTACGATTATATATATAGTTTATCTTAACAACTTTGTTGATCATGTTTTTTTACTTTATTCTGTAATTATATTTTTTAGCAACAGATGATGATGATTTCGAGAGCCCTGTACCGGCACGTGCTGATGGTGCTATCAGTCGCAGCAATAGTCCCGAGTTTGTCTTTCACAATAGGTCAACGCCTGGGGTTTTTGTAAGTGCTTTGTCATCATTAAATGAATGCAGAGAAACGATGTTGCAGATATTGGATTTTGTCCCCTTCTGGATTTTTCAATAACTTCAATACCAGTAAAGATATGGTACTGGTTAGTGAAGAATCTCAACCACCTTGATCGCAAATTGAAGTTATACGATGGGTCAAAGTTGCACATTAAAGAAGATGACGTGTCCGCTTCTTTTAGATTTCCCCGTGGGAAAATTTCAATCATTAATAAGAAGAAAAGGAAGCATTCAGAACTTGATCAAGAATGGAAGGTTTTTTTTTAAGCCAAGTCCATATGGGATAATCCCAACAAACCTCACCGTGAAGATGAAGGAATATTTTCACGGTGGCGAATGGTTCAAGAGACACTTTGTCATTTTGCTCGTTAATTGCTTGTTTGAAGCTCAGAGCAACGATAACGTTCACACCAATATATCACATTTTCTTTATGATCTATCAAAAATCAAGATATGAATTGGTGTGAATATATGATCGAGTGCTTGGTGAGAACAAAGATGTCTTGGGAGGATAGCGGGGAAAAGTGGTACACAGGACCTCTCCTGTTTTTGACGATCAGTGTTCTTAAAACAAGTGTTTTTTTTTTAATCTATTTGACTTGTATGCAATAAAGAAATCTAATTATATTTTTTATATGTAGGTATTTTATGTGGACAGAGTTGTGTTATCTACGCGCAATGTGAAAAGAAGCTTTCCAACTTACGAAGGATGGACTGACATGTTGTTGAAAGATAGAGAAGCTACGGAGGAGAAAACTAGTGCATTTAGGAGGGTTTTGTGGATGAAGAAATAGAATCTGAGGCCCCGAAAAATTCAGAAACACTGGATGTTCCTAAAAAGGAATGCACGAGGAGCAGCGGTGTATAAGTACTGGAAATAAAAATGCTGGAAACAAGGAGGCTGGAAACAAGGAGACTGTACAATAACTTCTTGTAATAGTTTTGTATATAGTGGCTATTTGTGCATGTAGTTATGAGTTAATTATCGTGATTGGAGATGGTTCGTCGTCGCCGGAGAAAAAGGGAGAAAATTTAGGTTTTGCAAATGAAAGGGGAACCGGGTCTGTGCACATTGATTTTGGGGAAAAGAGGGCTGCTGGCAGGCCGGATCGACAGGCTGGAGCGGGTACCAGCAATGGAAGGGTCGGACACGTGGCGTAATCTCATTTGTTGCAGCTTCATTTTTATTAATTAAGT
>BMAC01000163.1:635193-656875 GCA_014905375.1 Phtheirospermum japonicum
GTTACCCTAGCTTCTATGCACTTTGAAGGTAAAGCATCTCAGTGGTATCAACAGTTTTCCATCAAGCAATTAGATGTTTCTTGGCCCCAGTTTCTAATCCTAATGAATGCCACTTCATTTTTGGACCTACTCAGTATAAAATGATTCACCAAGACATTCCAAACCAAATTGAAGAAATGTATTGGGTTAAGATCAAACCTGTGTCTGAGCAGGACACTGATGGTTTAGAGGAACTGTTGTCAGAATTTCAAGATGTTTTTGAAGAGCCTAAAGGGTTACCACCTATGAGGGGTGTGGAGCATCATATTGTACTCAAGGAAGGCAGTGATCCTAAACACCAGTTTCCTTATAGGGTATCACATAGCCAGAAAAATGAAATTGAGAGGATTGTAAAGGCACTGCTAGAATCTGGGGTTATACAACACTGTAGCAGTCCTTTTGCTTCACCAGTGCTCTTGGTCAAGAAGAAGGACACTACTTGGAGGCTATGTGTGGACTACAAGTATCTTAACAGTCTAACCATCAAGCATGACTACCCTACCCCAATTATTGATGAGTTATTGGATGAACTGCAAGGGGATGAGCACTTTTCAAAGATTGACTTAAGGTCAGGATATTTTCAGATTCTTATGAGACCACAGGACAGATACCTTACAGCTTTTAATACTCAGAATGGGCAGTATGAGTTTCTAGTGATGCCTTTTGGGCTTTGTAATGCCCTTGCCACCTTTCAATCTCTGATGAACCAAGTTTTCCAGTCTATGTTGAGGAAGTCTGTATTTGTTTTCTTTGATGACATCCTTATCTACAGCAGAACCAGGGAGGACCACTATAATGATGTGAGATCAGTCCTAACACTACTCAGGAAACACTCCTTATATGCAAAAAGTAGTAAATGCCAATTTGGTCAGGAACAGATTGAATACCTAGGACACATAGTCTCAAAGAGAGGGGTAGCCACAGACCCCAACAAGATTTCAAGTATGATTGACTGGCCTACACCCACTAATGTTAAACAACTCAGAGGTTTCCTAGGTCTCACAGGGTATTACAGAAGGTTTATACAGGGGTATGGGTTGTTGAGTAAACCCCTTACCAACCTTCTCAAGAAAGGTGGGTTTTGTTGGTCTGTAGAAGCTGACTCTGCCTTTGAAAAATTAAAACAAGCAATGATCACAGCTCCTGTTCTAGCTCTTCCTGACTTCACCAAACCATTCATATTAGAGACAGATGCTAGTGGGAGTGGACTAGGGGCTGTATTGATGCGGGAAGGTAGACCTATTGCTTACATGAGCAAAACCCTTTGTATGAAAAACCAGGGGCTCTCTATTTATGAGAGGGAATTCATGGCTGTGTTGATGGCAATCCAAAAATGGAGACACTACTTACAAGGTTACAAATTCATTATTAAGACTGATCAGCAGGCTCTTAAACACCTCCTGGATCAGAGGATTATGAACCCTATGCAGCAAAAATGGATAACTAAATTGCTGGGCCTTAATTATGAAATTCAGTAAGAAAGGGGTGGAGAACAAGGTGGCTGATGCCCTATCTAGGAAGGAACTACCTAAAGAAATTCACTTTGCTACAACCACTGTAGCTCCAGCTTGGGCACAACAAGTAATTGAAAGTTATGAGAAGGACCCTTTCTTTGTCAAAATCTTAACTGCCAAAACCCTAGTCCCACTATCTTATACAGAGTTTGAGTCACAAGGAGGTATTATCAGGCATAAAGGGAGGATTGGAGTGGGAAACAACCCTAACCTCAGGAATACTATTCTAAAGGAGATGCATAATTCAGCTTATGGTGGGCATTCTGGAATCTTTGGGACCTACAAGAGGGTGGAGAGGATTTTCTACTGGCCACTTATGAGTAAAGAGGTGGAGACATGGGTTAAACAGTGTGATGTGTGTGCTAGGAGCAAGTCTGAAGGTCGGGCATACCCTAGCAATTTTCAGCCCCTGACTATACCCCAACAATCCTGGACTCATATATCTATGGACTTCATAGAAGGTTTACCTAAGTCAGCTGGGAAGGATGTGATCCTGGTGGTGATTGACAGACTCACCAAGTATGGCCACTTTTTGGCCTTATCTCACCCTTTTTGAGCCAACTCTATGGCCAGCCTTTTCCTAGACTCAATATAAAAGTTGCATGGGCAGCCACTACACATTGTGACTGATAGGGACAAGGTATTTACTAGTGTTTTTTGGAAGGAACTCTTTAAGCTGATGGGTACTAAATTGGATTTTACCTCAGCTTACCACCCCCAATCAGATGGGCAAACCGAAAGACTAAATCAATGCCTAGAAAACTACCTCAGGTGCATGGTGCATCAAAACCCTAAGACCTGGCTTAAGTGGCTTTCCCTGTCAGAATATTGGTACAATACTAATTTCCATACCATCCTAAAGACCATACCATTTCAAGCCCTATATGGTTACTCACTCCCCTCTGTATTACTAGAAGGACACCTCATTACACAGCACCAAGACACAGCAGAATTTATGAAAAACAGACAGCAATTAACCCAAGACCTTAAGCTTAATCTACAGCTAGCCCAACAGAGAATGAAACTTTTTGCTGACAAGGGAAGAAAGGAGAAAACATTTTGAAGTAGGGGAATGGGTTTATTTGAAATTACAACCCTTCAGGCAAAATTCTGTTGTACTTCGAAAAAACCTAAAACTCTCTGCAAAATACTACGGCCCTTTTCAAATTAAAGAGAAGATAGGGGAAGTGGCTTACAAACTACGATTGCCGAAGGATGCTAAAATACACCCCGTGTTCCACGTGTCCTTGCTAAAGAGGAAATTGGATCCTACCGTTCTTCCAAATCAGGAGCTCCCAGTTGCTGATGATAACGGGGACTTTCCAATAGCTCCTGCAGAGTCCATTGGTCAGAGATTAGCAAAGAGAAAAAGGGGAGAAGTGCAGCAGTTCTTAATTAAATGGTGTAGCGGAGAAATTAAGAATGCAACTTGTGAAGATGAAGGCTACTTACGCAAGAAGTTCCCAAAGTTCTATCCTTTGGGACAAGGATATCAAAATGGGGGCGGTATTGTCGTGATTGGAGATGGTTCGTCGTCGCCGGGAAAAAGGGAGGAAAATTAGGTTTTGCAAATGAAAGGGGAATCGGGTCTGTGCACATTGATTTTGGGGAAAAGAGGGCTGCTGGCGGGCCGGATCGACAGGCTGGAGCGGGTACCAGCAATGGAAGGGTCGGACACGTGGCGTAATCTCATTTGTTGCAGCTTCATTTTTATTAATTAAGTATTAGTTATTGTTATTTGTCTTTTTCGGATGTTTGTTACCGGGTTTAAGGGACCAAGCATGTTATTGCTGCTGGTCCCCCCCTTTTGGGCATGTTATATGTACTGCAGATGATGAAATGAAGGAATCAAGAAATTACAACTCAATTCTAATCTTTTCTTCTTCCCCAAGTCTATCTCCTTCCCCATTACATCTATTCTAAGCTGCAGATCCCAAAATATTATATACAATAATTCCCATAAAATTACAGAAAATTACCAAAGCTTAACATTAATCTGATGTGTGTATGAACTAATGTGGAATTTGATGTAAGAACTAATGTGCAATTTGATATATAAACTAATGTGCAGGTATTTTTTTTTAATGGTTTTGTATATAGTAGCTATTTGTACATGTAGTTATGAACTAATGTGCACGTGTGTATGAACTAATGTGCAATTTGATGTATGAACTAATGTGCAGGTATTTTTAATGGTTTTGTATATAGTGGCTATTTGTGCATGTGGTTATGAACTAATGTGCACGTGTGTGTGAACTAATATGCAATTTGATGTATGAACTAATGTGCAATCCTCCCATGTGTGTACGAACTAATGTGCATGTATTTTGTGAACTAATGTGCACGCGTGTATGAACTAATGTACTTGTGTTTCTGAACTAATGTGCATTACATTCACTTTTTATAGCTAATTTATATTTGTATCTAAATTCTGTACATATTAGACTTTTAAATATAAGTATTTGTGAAACAGGTTTTCATTGATGAATTTGCTACAAAGACCAGGTTGCTTGCATCTACTGGTCTTGAAATACTAGAGATGGTGCAAAGAGCCCCTCGGGTGTTATGGGAAGATAATAATTTCATGAAGATGCAAGATGAGGCACAATCATCCTTGGCATTTTACAAACACAAGTGCGTGTCAACTGAAGCCAAGAACGTGCCAACCAAACACAATAGAGCATTAATGAAGAACATGGGGGCATTGACAGAATACAACCTGGCATCGACAAACTAGAAGAGGGTATCAACAAAGCGTAAGAGGGATGCCACAATGCCTCACAAACTTTTGATGATTAGACCGCTGAGACTGTCAATGATATTGATGATATTTTAGATGTAATTGCAAGGAGGGATGAGTTTCGAAATACCACAACTAGTATGCCTAATTACAGCTTAGGTATCTTTGAAGATGACAATGATGATAATGAATTTCCCCGAGATTGTGGTAATCAAGCAAATGATGGTTGTCAATCTGAAAAAGTACCTTGTGTGCCTGTTGATGTATAACAAGGAGGTACAACCGTTGATGAGCAACCCGAGAACATTACCCAGCCTGAGAATGCCACTAACTCCCCTTCAGCTGCAGAACATGTTCAGGGGGTACAACCTGTTCCAATGAGACAATCTAAGCGATTAACACACTAGAGGATGAGATGTTAGAAAGGAGAAAGGTTGCTAGCAAATTGAAATCACCATTCAAGATAAGTGAGACAAATATATTGAAGAAGTTGGATGGAAATCAAAAAATGGTGGCAAACTGGGCTTTGAAGAATGCTGACGCTGAATAGTAAGTTTTATATACTTTTCTATTTTTTTAATAGTGTTTATAAGAAGTTTTTACTAGTATATATACGGTTATTATCTATCTTTATTCTGCATATTTTTAATGCATTTGTTCATATAATACAGGAGTGAGGTTATTTTAAAAAGGAATAATTTTTTTTAGTTTCAAGAGATGTATTAAAAAGCTTAAGGGCAGGTGAACAAGTGAATAGTCGTGTATTGAATATGGTCTTTTTTTTTTTTAAATGACAATGAAAAGTTGAAAGGTTGGGGTCTCCAAGTATATTTTTTGCAATCATTGCCCCTTGTAATAAGGTTAGAAATACTTAATTTATATTTTTTATTTATTATTATACATAATATTTTTATGCAATTTATATGTGCAGCTACTTTTGTTGGTGCTGATAGCAAAGAAAAGAAATATCAGATGTTTGCTCAGGCCATGGATGCAGACTTGAGAAGGATGAAAACGTCTGAAACAAAAGATATATCACTGGTATGTTATTCAATATAATTATAATATTTTTCAATTTAGTTTTTTAAATGTTTTTTTTTTCTCTTTTGCAGTTTTTCTTTCCTGTGCACACTGAAAATTACTCTTACGTCATATGTTTTTCAATCAAGGCCAAGCAATTTGATATATTTGACAGCACTGCACCAAATGCTGTGAATGCAAAACTATATAAAGAATATGCTAATACTTTTGTATGACCAATTTTAAAGTATTTAGTTAGTGTGCATCATAATTATATTTGTTGTTTCTGTCTCTTTGTTTCCCTAATAATAATAATATATAATAAATTTTTTTAGGGGTCTTTGGTTCTATATTATGCAGCACTTTGTTAACGTGCAAAAGAACTCACATTTTTGTGCACAATAATGTGAACTAATGTGCAGAAAATAACTCTTTATCATTGTAATTATTTTTTTCAAATTACTTTCCTTGTCATTTTTGTCCACATAAATTGCTTTTATCATTTGCATAAAGATGCATTTTCAAAGTTTCTAAGAGGATAAAACATGGCCCACTATGCCAATGTTGTTGCAAAACTTAAACCACACTTCCTCGAGATGCCATGCACAATGGGGTAGAAAACATGGATTCGGGTGTTTGACGATGACGAATGGATTCATATATGGGGGTTGGATTGAAGGCCAACTGGGTATGTGGAATTAGAGGCGGAGATTAAAAAAAAAAGGTAAATGTATCCGTAAGAAGTATTGCCACACCTTGACATGTGTAGAGATAAGCGAGTTGAAGGATGTAAACATGAAAATTGCGAAACAGTATCTCCCAGTATACAAGGCAAAGAAACTAGAACGGAAGGCTGAATTGAAGAAGTGATTTTCATGGCGATAAATTTTATTTTTTTTTATGGAACAATTATGTTCGACGTCTGTAGGAATACTTGTTTAAGTAGAAAAAACTTGAATGGAATGCCTATTTATGTTTTGATATCTCTTTGTTGTGTAGGAACTCTTGTCTAAGTAGAAGAAACTGGAACATAATGCTTATTATGTTTGATGTCTCTTTTGTTGTTCTATTTGTTCCTAAGTAGAAGAAAATTTTACGACTTAGAGAAGCTGTGTTTTGCATATTTAAATTTTTTTAATAATGGTCCTGGTGAGGGAAAGACAACTATTTAGGTTTCCAAGTTTTTAACTTCGATAGTTGCACTTTTGGTTGTGCATATGTTATTGCATTATTTGTGTAAATCTTACCAAATGATTTGTGCATAACTTTGGTGTGCTAAGTACTTGACTTGCAGGACAACAAAAGTGTCACTTGTGATATTAAGGAAATTATAAATTGTCGATTAATGATTGTTGATAAACATTAAGAAGATTTAGTTGCATGATATCATTATGATCTGACCATCGGGTTAGATTTGTCACTGGACCCAAGTTAAGCATTATCGATGTTGCACGATAAGGAAATATTAATTTTAAATATTTTTTTGTATAATTATTGTTTTATCCACTTTAACATGCTTCCCTTTTTAGAAGAATGTTTGACCTTTTATTATATTGGTCCTACAGCCTGTATTCTTTACAACACATTTACTAAAGAATTATACTTCACTGCACTTTTTGTGCACAAGTTATTGTACTATTATGTACATATTTACACTTAAGAGTGCACATAAACATATTTACACACAAGATAACAAGCAATAGAGAAAGAAATCCGCCAAACCAGACCTTAGAAAATGCCAAAAAGGTCTTATTTCTGAATTAGGAATAAACTATAGTTCAATTAATTTGTACCAAAAGCCCAAAAGACCATCACCTAAAATAGGAATTCATTAAATACAACTGTGCACAATTTTTTGCACTATTGTGCAGAATTTATTGATTTGTTGTGCAAAAAATGATACTTGTTTGTGCACAAAATACTTTGCAAAATTAAGAGTAATAAAAATAAGAAAATAATATAAAGGGGTCTTAAACTCTACCAATTGCTCCCTTTTTTTGCTTCATTCAGCAAATCACATACAAGTTACAATTTTTTGCAAATAAGTATGTATAACTTTTGAAAGAAAAAGAAAAGAAAATAGAAATATAATTGTGCATTTTTTGTCATTGACTATTAGTGTATAACCTTCCGTTTTCTCTTTGGACAAGTTCTGTTATTATGCCCTGCGCTTTCACCACAAGTCTTGCACACCCTTTATTTTTCCTTCTTCTTTTCTTCAATTGACTTTTCTTGTCAAGTCTTTTTTTTCCCCACCCCCTTTATTTTCCAATTGCATAGGAGGACGAATAGCAATTTCAACAGGTGCAGTTGCAAACAAAATTTCAATTCTCCATTTTTTATTTGCAATAGGTGAAGCGTCTTGTTGTTCAACTGTAAGTTTCTCCTTTTGTTCATTGATAACCTTTGTAAACTCAACAGCGAGCTCCGTCCTCGTCTCTGCCAATGCCACACACAAGTGTATATCAGACCTGATCCGAACTTTTGTGTCCTTTCAAAAATAAAATCTAGTTAAACAGTGCGCGTCTACTTTTGAAAAGACTTTAGTTCGCTCGCAAGAGAACGGGGTCACTTGTAGACTGACAAGTTTACTCGAGTCGATCTCTCGAGGAAGGCTAATCGGAAGTTTTTTAAGTGTTTATTTTTACAAACGAGAAAATAACAAGATGTTATGCTAAACACGCAGACAAAAGGGTTTTGGTTTCAGAATCATAATAACTAAAACGAAGAAATAAAATTTATACTACGAGCAATTTAAAACTAATCTTGCAAAGAGAGCGTCAATCTCTATGCAAGAACTTAACTAAAGTTTATAAAAAGCTTTAACAACGAATCTGAAAACGAAATTGAAGACTTTTTAAAAGATTAATTAAACGGGGGTCTAGGGCCTTAGAATCGTCTCCACAACCACTTGGGTATTTCATCGAACACTTAGTCTATGAGTTGGGGTTGTCAATCCCAACGTCTATATTAAACGCCCGACAATTACAAGCGATGGTTCTAAACGATTACAGGCACTAGACCCGTAAATTCTAATTAGCAATCATCAACAAACCCAATATCACAAGTCCAAAACAAGAACTAATCGTGATTGAATGAAAAAGTAACTATAGTTAACAACTACATCCATGAACAATTGAGAAAGTAACAATCACTATTATCAAGTAAGTTCCAAGTATCAAACACCGAAGATTACGAGTATTGTAATTAAACTAATCACCACCAATAACATATCAAACACCTCAAAAGCATACAATCAAAACACGAATTCGAATAATTGAAATAGGACATTAGAGACTTACTAATTAACGGAGGAAATTGACATCGATCTAACAAGAATCTAAACTAAAGGGTATGAAACTTGAATCCAAAATCCAAGCAGCGATTAACCTTCTACAATCTATTATAAAATGAAAAACTAAAGTTTTGATCTAGAAAGGAAAGATAAAAATGAAGAACGATTCAAGAACGCTCTTGGGTTGTCATCCCAAGAGGTTCGAGATTGTCTTCTCGACCCGGTTTATCACGAACCGAACGAGGGATTATTGGTCTATGGATGGATTATGGATTGGGTGGATGAATGTGGCTGAGTTCTTGGCCTTTTGTAGCCTTCAAATCCTCTTTCGTAACTGAAAATCTCCTCAAAATCCGAGTTGTAACGCCTAACACTGGGTATCCCAGTGTGGACGACTAACCCAGTGTCGTTTGATCGGATGCCAGTCCATCTGATCGGATGTGAGTCAAGAAGGTTTTGTACTACCGGTCGTGCAGCCAATTCGACCGGATGTGCTGACACTGGGTAACCCAGTGTGGATAAAAGACCCAGTGTCAGAGGTAATGCATCAAATCGGGGCCCAATTTCTTTGAAACTCCACTCGCGGGCCCACACTTGTCCACCTTAAGACCGAAAGACTTCAAAATACCTAAAATAAACATAAAACATGGTAAAATAAGTCGGAGATACATAAATACAAAAATATGCTCGATCTATCCAACTTATACCAAAATTAACAATAAATCTAACTAAAATACTAGCCAAATATACAAAAATCATGACAAATACGTGCGAGTCAAGACCATAATTTGTTAAGTAGTAAATTTCTTTCATCAATTTTTGAAGATTGCTCAATAATGACATCATTGATATGAAACATAGGATTTAGAGTTGCGTTCTTAGTCCAACGAGAAAGGACAAATGTTCGTGGGATAACGTCCATGTTTAAGTTTATAAACACAACAAAAACGTGTCTGTAGAGCCACCCAATCCTTTCATAAGTTTTTGCAAGAGCACAAAGAACAACTGCCATCAGATTTGTGGACTACTGTAAACACCTTACCATTTTCTTTAATGTCGAACCCAACATTTCTATCATTGTCACTGACACGTAAAGCTTGACAACTAAAACACGCAGCACAAATTTCATTATGCACCTCAATAAATATAATGTCTGTGTACATGGAGCGTGGCCAATGGCGTCTTTAGATCAACAAAATATGACTCACACACACATTTTAAACTTGATGAAGTGTTTCTTTGTTAATCCATAGTAATGTCGAAATGCATGAAGAATCTGACAAAACTATCCTGGTGATTTGTAAAATTGCAAAACCAGTCATTTTCACTTTTTCATCTAGATGTAGTTCTCAGCAATCCGCTCAGAGAAACATCTCTAAAAATGCATGGATCCAGTATTCGCGTAATTTGAATAAATCACGAAACCACCTGTGATCTACTAAATTAAAATCTTCCATAATACCATTCCATTTTTCTTCGAATTCCTTAGGCTCTATGTATGTATTCCAAACGACATCCTTATGCTTTTTCTTGAAATTTCCATCACTACTTAAAACAGGCTCAACCTTTTCACTCATAATCATCATGATGTGCCACGTACAACATCGATGTATCGTAGTCTCAAACACCTTGGAAAATGTAATTGCAATTGAGGGATCTTCGTCAGTAATGATGTATCCTGGCTCATGCACCATTTCCTTTTTGAATTGTTCGAGGACCCATACATAAGAATCAACATCTTCAGTTGCTATCAACGTAGCAGCAAATGTGACACATTTTTTATGGTTGTCAATACCCGTGAAAGGTGCAAACACCATATTGTACATGTATGAGAAGAAATGATATCAATATTTAAGTAATACACAGTGGGCACAAGTTATTGTTTTAATGTGTAAAAATCAATACATTAATGTGCACAAGCCTCATAAAGCCTATATCTGCTGGAATGGCATTAAACAACAATGCGCATAGGATAGTTGAACTATATTTGGGGTATACTGTGCACTATTTAATGCATTATTTGTGCAAATATTGAAATTTAATGTTCAGAAAAATGAATATGTACCTGCTAGTTCTGTACGTTGCATCAAATCACTACTTCAAAAAGTAGATACAAAAGCGCCTCATCCACGTCGGTTCTGGGAAAACCGCCGTTAAATACTTTTTTACGGCGGTTTTCATAAAATCGCCGTAGAATCATACATTTTACGGCGGTTTATGAAAACCGCTGTTAAAACTGAACTATTAACGACGGTTTTTAAGAAAGCACCGTGAATTAACAGTATTCACGACGGTTGTTTAAAAACCGCGGTTAATTAGTTCGTACATTAGTTATTTCGGTAGATTTAACGTTGTTTCTATTAGAACCGCTGTGAATAAGATGACATTTTACGACGGTTTCATTAGAATCGCCATAGAATAGGAAGCTGCCATGTCACCGATCCTCGTCCTTATCAAGCAAAAATCTTGGGCCGTTGATCCGTGTCTCATCCGACGATCTAGAAGTGCCACATCATCAATCCGTATACCACCTTCTTGCCCTCTTCATCTTCATCATATCCTTCATGCATGATCTCCATCTTCATCTTGGACATTAATGTTGAAACCTGCTGCCATTGGACGTCGCTGGCTGGAAATCGCCAGCTGCCATTGGACGTCGCCGGAGCTCGCGAAGGGGCATGGATGTTTCCGGAACCTGCTGGACGAAGAAGATACCGGAGATCGCGAAGAGCCATTGGACGTCGCCGGAACCTGTAGTTTTCAAACTGGGCAAGATGAGAGGATGCTAGACATTGTCGGAACCTACTGGACAAGGAAGATGCCGGAGGTCGCGAACCATTAGACGTTGCCGGAACCTATTGGACATTGCCATAACTCGTCTAGACTTAACGCCGGAATCTGCTGGACTCACCTAGACTTAACGCCGGAACTCGCCTGGGCTTAACACCGGAACTTGCTCGACTCGCCTGGACATTGCCGGAACTCGGTCGCATGTTTTTTTAAAATTTATAATAAACAATGGCGGTTCTATACAACTGCCATGAATAATGCACTTTCCAAGGCGGTTCAGGAACCTCCGTAAAAAATTGGGACTTTCAACGGCGGTTCAAAAACTGTCGTAAATGCCCTGTTCTGCAGTAGTGAATGATACCACGTCACCAAAAAGCTACAATTTTTTTTTCTAGAAATGGGATCAGCCTAAAATATTCTCTTTAGCTGGTTACACTCACCAAATTCATAGTCAAAATAGAATGCTGAACTGATTTCTTGTCTTTATAACACTTGTCTATAACCAACTGTGCATCAACCCCTGGAATATATGCTAATAAGTCTCTTTTGTAGTTTTTGAAATCGATAGTAGCCTCCACAAATTTGTTTATATATTCTAAAAGACTTCACTGGACCAATGTTTACCCATATACAATTTAACAAAGAATTCTCAGGTTCGACATTTATTACTATGTTTTCTTTTAAAAATGGTAAGCAATCTTTAGAAGCCAATGAATGATGATGTTTCTCTTCAAACAAATAAATCAAGTATCCGATATCTCTATCCAATCTCAATATAAACCTAGCTTTGCACCCAACTCTATTTGTTACCCGACACCTAATTTTATGTTCAACAACTATTGGTGTTGCTGTTCTTTTTGGTGTGAGGGATACACTTATCGTGGTTACCATTTTTGCTCCAGGTGGGTTTCTCTTACTCTCATTCTTATAGCCTTATTTTGAGCACAATAAATACTGGCAAACAACTACACCATCATCTAATTTTAATTTTGTGCTACCACGGACGTCAAAACCAACCACCTTGGCATAAGACTTGTAAAATTATATAGCTTCATCCAAACTTTTCAATTTCTAATTAACATAAGATTTAATGGCATCTTCATATATCGGAACCCTATTTTGTAGAGCTAGGTGTCATGACCATAGTTTGTCGAATAGGCTCACAATTGTGGGAAGAACATTCAATATGACCTGCAAAATCTCGCATTGAATTAGTGCACAAAATAGTACACGCCACAGATAACGCGATAGAAAGATTATTTAATACTTTATAAAATGTGAAAAACACCATAGTTACTATACGATCGTGCAAAAATGAACTAATTAATGTGAACATACTGACACTTGTGCACAAACTACATCACACTTGCATCAGCCGACAACATGCACATGACTTTTTAATCATAACATGTGCAAACACCATAACTACTGTATGATCGTGCACAAGTGAACACATTAATATACACATATTGACACTTACTTGTGCACAAACCGGAATTTACTTGTGCACAAACCACATCACGCTTGCATCAACTACAACGACATCAAACGACAACATGCGCATACATTTTTAATCATAACATGTGCAAACACCATAGCTACTGTATGATCGTGAACAAGTGAACACATTAATGTGCACATACTAACACTTACTTATGCACAAACTGACACTCACTTGTGCACAAAACACATCACACTTGCATCAACTACAACGACATCAGACGACAACACGCGCAGAAATTTTTAATCATAACATGTGCAAACACTATAGCTACTGTACTATCGTGCACAAGTGAACACATAAATGTGCACATACTAACACTTGTGCAAAAACTGACACTTACTTGTGCATAAACCACATCACTCTTGCATCAACTACAACGACATTAGGTGACAACACGCGCATAAATTTTTAATTAACACATACAAAACTTTACCCGATTAACTCAAAAAACCAAAACTCAAAAATCCAAAAATGAGATGAAATCTTGAAATTATATGAACTCCCCTAATTAAAATAAAACATTACCTGATTCGTTCAAAATCAAAGTCATCAGGGTGAAAACAAAATCAAAACTCGTAGAACCAAGAAAGAAATCGAGCAGAAGACCAAATGGAACAAGTAAGGGACCAAATCGAACAAGAATTGCTTCCGAAATCCAAAGACGAGTTAAATTTTTGATTCTCCCTAAATTTGAATAGGATTGTTACACGCTGACCTCTACGATCTACTCCGGCCAACTCTTAACGAAGGAACAATCTTTCAAGGTCATTTTGATGAACTAGTTTCTTGCGGCTGCTTGATCAAAAAATGGATAATTTAGATAAACTAGTTTTGATGAATTGAGCAGGAGCGGAAATCTATTGTACAATCGAGGAGTTTGTTGCGTTTAAGTTTTTAATTTGTTTGATTAAACTAGATCCATTAGATTAGATTAGATACAATGGCTAAGATTCATTCTCATTTCTCACCCATGGACCTATTCTCACCGAAACCCAACTATACACACACAAAAACACATACACACACACACACACAAACACACACACACACACTACACCTAGGAATCAACAACACGAAAACCTTATTAGGAATTATCCCCTTCCTTATTGGGCAAGCTCTCTGAGACAACATTGTATGGCTATAGTAGATTGAGCATGTCACTAGTACCAAAAAACCATTCTAGAACATACATTCTAGAACGCCTCAAGATGCTACGTTCTAGAATTTTGTCTAGTGGCATTTTTGTAATAAAAGAGTCACATACTAGAACGACTTTAAAAAAGACGCTCTGATATATTTGATATCTAAAACGTCTTTAAAAAAGACTATCTAGTATATGCAATTATTTAGAACGTATTTTGAAAAGGTGTTCTAGTATATCATATTAGAACGCCTTTTCTAAAGATGTTCTGGAATGTAATAAAAAAAAAATTTACTTTGTCGCCCTCCAAAAAAAAAATCTCGTCATTGGCCCTAGACCTCCCTTCGTCTCCTCGGATCCAAATCCACCTCTCAATACCATCTACCTCTGTTATTTTCCTTAATCTCACTAGGCTATGACAAAGAAACCAAGCACTTTGGAGGCCATGAACGGAGATGATTCCCGCCTCCGTCTCTTCTAGATGGAGTTACAAAAGGTCATTTTGAGGTTAGTTTGAGATTTTAGTGTACTTAATGTTTTTCTGTAAATGGTTTATGAAGATAATTGCGCTTTTGAGTTGGGTATTATCCTTATTTGCATTATTTTCTTCTTTGTAAGTATTTAGAAATCATAGTTTTAATATCGTCCCCTCAACGTGCTCTATTCAATAATATGATCTGCTCCTTCTTTTGAGTGCTGGGAATTTTTCAGGACTGTTTTAGACTAATTAGGTCTTGAATATTAATGATTGTAATATTATAAAATTTTGCATTTTCCTGGTTTTTGATTAATGAATTTAATAGCCCTTAATTTTCCTCCTTCGATTCATCTCAAAGCCTGCTCGCAGACGCATAGATCCAGTTTGATTGTAAGACCCTTTGATTTATCTCGAATCCTGCTCGCAGACGCATAGATCGAGTTTGATTGTAAGTTATGTGAGTTTTTATTTTCTTGTTTCTGTTGATTGGAGTTATTTAATTATGCGGTGATGTTTATTTGTGATTTTTATCTTGTCTGCCTATCTGTTGATGATGTATTTAGTGCTTGTGTCATGTGTGAATTCCATCTACTTGCACATTGGTTGGTGTCTTGAATTAATTACTTGGTAGTCTTGAATTCAAAATTGTTAGTGTAGGTTAAATTCAACAGATCAAGAAGATGTTGTCAATGCTCAGGTTAGAATTTTTACAATTCTGTTTTTTATTTTTCTTTTTTACTCACCTGGTTAAATCTGTGATGGCAGCTCGCAAAACTGCTTGGGCAGGTGGAGCCTCATCCAGTCGTAGGTCTTGAGCAGCCACAACAACGCGATGCAGTTGGATCTCTCCACCACCAGGGACATCACCTTCTTCTTCTTCAGGCCCCCATTATCACCAGGCCCGGCACCCAGACGCACCGCTTCGTCCATGCCTTGCCGATATTGGTGCAGTAAGGATCGAGAGCGGTTTTGCTTTTTATATCTTTTAAGTAATTATCGATCGCTCAATAATTAATCCAATCAAGAATCAGTCAAGACTAAATTATTAATAAATGGGAATATAGTGTGAGCGAGTATATTATAAATTATAACTGCTATATCCAACTAACTTCCTTGTTTTATATATATAAATATTTTATGAATCTTGATACGCTGATAACCACAACTACTGCTTCAAGATTCAGATGATGAGAAGAGAGAGTGGAAATCGGGGAAACATGTATTGAAATGAAGGAATAAATAAGGAATAGTCTGAGGAATATTAATAGGGATAACTCTATCCTCAAGAACGAGAGATTATGTGTGATACGAACCAAGTAGTAGTACTACTAATTAATCCTCAAGAGGTGGAGTGGATTATGAGCAAATTCTTATCCACAATCCTTTGAATTAAGAATTTTTTTCTTTTTTTCTTTTTTTAAAAATGAAAAAGGTCTCAACCTGAGAGAAAATGGAAATAGAAAAATATCATGAAACTTGATGCTGTGTATTAATTAGCTTATTACTTGAGTTTGCAGTTGAGGTAAATTAAATAGTTTTCTCTGCTTATAGTATATAGTTCAGTTTGTTTTTTTCTCAGTTCGTCCCTTCCCTGTTAAATATTTTTCTTCTTTTTTTAAAAAATAAATAAATTAAAAGGTGGATCAATGTGTCCTGTAGACTTAGGGGGGTGTATTCATTCGGAACTTCTAGAGATATTTTAAAATTTGTTTCACTGTAAGATTTTTATGGATTTTCTTTTATTTTTATTGATTTTACATATTTGTTGGGAGTTTATAAAAGTTTTGTGAAATCTCATGTTTAAAGATGGGACTTGGTAGTGGGATTTCGTATGTGTAATTGACTTAAAAGTCTAGGAAAATCTAGTCAAATTACAAATCAAAATAGTATTTGACTTTTTAAATACCTCATGACAATTTAAGAATTCAAAATATCTCAAATGAATACCTTGAGACTTTTATGAACATTTAATAATCCATTAGAAATCTCAATTAAATACCTCAAGACTTTTATAAGTTTTAAAATATCTTAATTAAATACATCAGGATTTTAAAAGTCTTAATATGTCTTTAAAAGTCCTAAACGAATACATCCCCTTAGTTAATCAACTCATTTATTTCGCTTGCATATTTTAGTTTTTTTTCTTGTGTGTTACTGTTCCTACAAGCTGATAATGTAGTCCAATTGAGGATTTAGTTTGTTTGGCTATCGTGTTTTTTTTTTCTCTTTCAAGTGTTACTTGCCGATTCTCATGATCATGTTGACCCTGTTTGACTTTAAAAACTACTTAGGTAATTTTCATGCGGTATTAATATTATTAAAAAATTCTTTTATATTTTTTTCTTGATGGCTTATTCAATTTATAATGCATGATCGTTGATCATTATTTTCTTCAGATCTGTAGCAGTGTTCAATTTCTTCCTTGGAGATCTAAGGAAGGTATTATAAAAGTAAGTGTTGTTGGATATATTTTAACTGTAAATGTAAAATCTTTTGTTTAATGTTTTGAATTTCTCTTTAATATCTCGGTAATTGTTTCTTATATTTTTTTTTCATATCATGTTCTTGCGGTCATCACTGGGGGTCTTGACTCAAAACTCGTGATGTGGGACTTCTCCAATGGACGTCCGAATATAATTATGGATCTTGGTATCATTTGCTTCTGTTGTGTGCTCTATCATATGTTCTCTTTTTAAATGATTATTCGATGCGATAATAAGTCTGTCATGTCTAAGCTTTTGATTTGTCATCGTACGATGTCTGGTGCAAAGCCTTTATATTGATTAGCTTAACAGTACTGATTAAAGTTTGAGATTATGATACTGCAAATTTCTTTTTAATTAAAGAACAAATAAAATAGTCAAATTTGCCCATCACCTCTCAAATGGCAATGTCTAGGCGAAAGTCAATGGTAAGGGGACACCTAGGTCTAGGTGACGACGAGGTGATCAAACATCGCATGCGTATGCGAAACTTTAATAACAATAGTTTTTATGATATGAAATTAATCAGGGTCTGACATCTCTGATAGTTTTTGTATGAAATCTAATTTAATATGATTATATATGTGTATTCTTGGAATGAGATGTTGATATCTGATAGTTTTAGTATGAAATTTTATTTAATATGATTATATTTGTGTATTCTTCGAATGTGATGTTGTTTAACCTCGCTATCATACTCTATTTATTTTATCTTCTATTTATTCATATATATTTTAATATGGGGAATTCTTTTTATTTTCTTTTTTAATAAATCATTCTGCTTCTTCCTGGTCATGCCTTTTGAATTAGGAAAAATAATTCCACAAAGATTTCACTCTGTTTTCTTTTCTTTTTCTTTATGATTAGCCAAGGATAGAGTCAAAGTGGATGGTTGAATTTGGAAGAATACCCAATAGTTGATTATTATTAGTGACAAGGTCGAGCTGCAACGTGGTTTTCACCTTTGGACTAAAGGTCACGGTTACAAGATTTTTATTTGAATTGCTTGTGGGTTTTTTCTCTTATTCTGTTATTTATTCTATCATATTTTTTCTTTTTCCGATTTCTTTTTGGTGAAATGAACTAGAAGCATTAAAAATCTGCCAGATTATATTTTTTGGAAGATATACTTGTGCTAATTGGAATTGAGCCAGTAATCAAAATAATTTATCAGCCATGTTTGTATTAGTTTTGTGGTTATGTTAATTCCACATCCTCATAGTTGATGGTTATTTTTCAGTAGACACTAGAGTTTTGCATTGACCTCAGATGACTTAGGGTATGCCAAGTTTTCAAAATTAGCTCAAGTTAGATTTGCGCCTCATTCGTGAAATATGTCTTATAAAAAAAATAAGAAATGTACATTAAATTGCTGATATAGGAGAGTGTTGGTACACACATTCATGATATGTTCTTTCTTTGTGCTATTTGGAGCTAATTTATTGTTGTTAGTAGTATATCTTTTGCATCGGTTCATTATTGAAATACTTTTACTAACTTTTCCACGCTTTGTATTGATGTATTTTCACACATTTCAAGAATTTGGGTTCTTCTTGATGTTTATATGTTTAAATTGTTTGACTCACACCTTCTCATGTTGGGACGAAAACAGGTAAAATTATTTTAACAGGGTTTTGAGTATGGGTCAAATTAACGACGAGTAATTGGTTAATCGGATATTGAGAATGAGCAAGTACAACCACCAAAAATTGTGTGTATACTGTTATTCCTATCAACCGAGTCATTGAGGTACAAACAAGTTGACTACGGGTGTCGTCGGCAAATACTTTTTGATTCACAAGAACATCACTATATAATATTTTGTAATCAAGTTGCATGGTACAATAACAAGATTCATAACACTATATTTTCTTCAAGTTAAACTGACATTTATTTAAAATATATGATTCACTTGCATCTTACTAGTAATATGAAAGGAGGCAATGGAAAGGTTGCTTATATCGACACTGAGGGGACATTGTATCCTTCACTGATTTGTTTTTTTTTCTTTCCTACCTTTTAGTTTAATAAGATGTTGCATAATACTGTGTTGTGGTATGAGATTAGAAATAAATCCATTAATTTTGCTTTTATCATTTGTTCTTTTTTATTCCTTGAATCAATGCACTTGCAGCCGACCAGATCGAATAATTCCTATAGCTGAAAGGTTCGGAATGGATCCAGTAGCTGTACTTGACAATGTAAACCTAAAATTTTGTTATTCACTAATGTCGTGTTTAATCAGATTATATATTGTGTCTGAGTGTCTCATTATCAGTTCTTTTAAATATCTGAAAAAGATCATATACGCTCGTGCTTACACATACGAGCATAAGTACAACCTGCTTCTTGGTCTAGCAGCAAAAATGGCTGAAGAGCCTTTCAAACTTTTGGTGAGCTAAGCTAAATTACCACTCTTGTTAATTATGAATCAGCTTTAGTTGTCTAACTCTGAGTGTCGGAACCCCGTTTTTCAGATTGTTGATTCCGTGATAGCTCTCTTTCGTGTGGACTTCACTGGACGAAGAACTTGCAGATCGTCAGGTATGGTCCCGCTATCAATAAATATTATTATATAGTTTAAAATTTGTGATACTTGAGAAATCTTAGCTCTCTGTTTTGCTTATTTACAACAAAAGTTGGCTCAGATGCTCTCAAGATTGATTAAAATTGTCGAGGAATTCAATGAGCCGTCTACATGACTAACCAGGGTAATTGGCTCTGACTTTTAACTTCATGCTCAAACTAATGGACAAATCTTGCATTATTTTCTAATTTATTTTCTTGATTGCTCGAAATGAAGTGACTGTGTTTGGTTTCGATGATTGCAGTTATTGCTGATCCTGGAGGAGGAGTCTTTATATTGGATCCGAAGAAGCCAGCAGGAGGGCATGTTTTGGCTCATGCTGCCACTATATGCTACTATATGTTGTTATACACTGATTTTTGGAAACTCTAATGTTAGTATATTCATAAATTCTAATTTTCTTTCTTCCCTAAATATGACATAAATCTTTGAATGCTTTTCATGAAATTTGCTCCTTCCGTTTTTTTGGTTTGCTTGATTCATATTTTCTTTGAATTTTTTGGATTATGGATAATGATAAGTTTTAGTTATGTTGATATTAAGTTTGAGATTGTCTTGCTTTTAATGAATTTGATGTATTTGTTGCCACCTGCTTTCATTTTATTATTTTTCTAAAAAATATTTTTTGCTACTCTAGAACGGTTATACAAAAAGCCGTTTATGAAATCACACTAATTTAGAACGAGTTTACAAATAGTTGTTCTAGATATCATACTTTTTCTAGAACATCTATTTCGTAAAGGCATTCTAGAAAGTTTATTTTCTAAAACGTTAGTTCGTAAAGGCATTCTAGAAAGTATACTTTTTAGAACGCCTTTTCAAAACCCGTTCTGAAAAGTTTATTTTCTAAAATGTCTATTTTTGTAAAGGCGTTCTAGAAAATTTATTTTCTAAAATGTTAGTTCGTAAAGGCGTTCTAGAAAGTATACTTTTTATAACGTCTTTTTCAAAACCGTTCTTGAAAACCACTTCCTAGAACGGGTCCACCGGTTAAAAACTACTTTATAGAACGGGTAAATTTTATTTTCCTACAAAGGCTATGTAACCGGTTTAGAAAGTCCGACATTCTAGAATGCTTCAGATAACCGTTCTAGAAAGTCAGACTTTTTAAAATAGCTCCATACAGAACGCCTTAGATAATCGTTCTAGATTTACTGAAACAGGGCGTTCTAAATTATTGTTTTGGCACTAGTGTGTGTCGGTAAAGGAATGCACAAATGAAAGGAAGTATACTTTAGCATGGCAATGAAGAGGAAATCATGTAAGTGAAGGCCAAAGATGGCTGACATACAAGATAACTCTTTCTAAACCACTAGAGTTAGTCACCTACAACTATTTGACAATGCCTCAATTGGGTTATATGATGTTAGCTCTAGGAATGGATTGGTATTTGCCCTATCAATATCTCAAATCGATGATGGAGTCTGTTTGGTACCTAAATGGGCACCCAAATCTGACCAAGCGTTTGTCAGGCTGTTGTTCCCTCTTTACATCAACTAGTCTCATAGTTCTAGAATTTTTACGCCAATCAAGATCGAGAAAAGGAAGTTCTCCAATCACTGACTCAAACCCATTGTCGAATCCTTTTTCTTTTTTGCTTCAACTCATTTCATCTCATTCAACTCTTCTAATCTCAGGTTTCCATTTTGATCTTTCGAGAGGCATATTCCTATTGAATTTATCCCATGCATTCACTCCTATGTCGGCCTAAGGACTGCTCAGGTCTTCCTACCGAGAGATATCTATATATCTATCTATCTATCTAACTCTCTTTCTCTCTCTCTCTCTCTCTCTCCTCTCTCTCTCTATATATATATATATATATATATATATATATATATATATATATATATAGGGTTGGGTTCAAATGAGAACCCGTCATTATATGTAAACCTAGGGACTCATCTTGACCATTAGATTGGATAATCTTGATGGTTGAGATCATGACATGTCAGCATGGTAATAATGTAAAAAAAATGCATTAATTAATTAAAAATGGTATTTTGGACATATATCAACGTTTACAAAGAGCACTACATTGTTCTTTAGAAAGCACAATAGATTAAGAAAAAAAACACTACGATTGTAATA